>RJWM01028360.1:0-25442 GCA_004363535.1 Dasyprocta punctata | reverse complement strand
GGATTCAAATGTGGCTCCATTTGCTAATGAATAAAGCTGGAGAAGCTTTTAACTTCTCTGTGTCCCTTCTTCCTTCTCCATAAATTGAGTGCATTGACAGAAACTGTTTTATCTTCTGAAGCTTAACTGAGATGCTACATGCAAGGTTAGAGGAGTGCCTGGCACATAACTATTCGCTATCATCATTATTATGTCTCATTTTACTTGACACAGGGTCTCACTATATAGTTCAGGCTGGCATTGAACTCACTGTGTAGGCCAGGCTGTCCTCAAATTCACAGCAATCCTCCTGCCTCAGCCTCCTGAATACTGAGATTGTAGGTGTGCACCACAATGCCTGGTGTATTAGGCATGGTAGACGCTGGGCCCTGCATGAGGCCTGCAGAGGGGTCAAGGATGGAATCTGTCCTAGACCCAGGAAGAGGCAGCACGTGAGCTGGGTCTTAGAGGATGAGAGGAGTTGGACTGAGGATGTGAAAGGAAAAGGCATTCCAGGTACAGGAAGCAGCATAAGCAAAGGCTCTGCTGCAGTACAACTCCCAGTGGGTTTAGGGAGCTGGGAGCTTCAATCCCGCTGAGTTAGAGGGAGGAGGAGATGAGGGGCTCTAGCATCAGGGTAAGTTGGCATCCATTTACCTTGCATACCACACTAGGGAGCTGGGAGGTGTTTCTGTAGACAATAGGGAGTCATCGATGGTTCTGGACTGGATGAGGTGGTAGCACCCAGCTCCTCTGACACCTAGAGTTTACTGGAGGTGGGGCTCAGCTGTCTGACTCTGGATGACCAAAGCCCTGCCCCAGGGGAGAGAGAAATAGAACTGTCCTCAGGTGACAGTACAGCCAGGTCCCTTCTGTCCTCTGACCTCCTTCCACTCTGTGTCCAGATGGGACACTCACACCAGCCCAGGTTACTCGCTCCCTTCCCATCTTTCAGCCCAGCATTCAGGGCCAGACTGGCCTAGGAGGCCCAAGGTAGCTTCGCTCTTGCCAGGGCCCAGGCCATCCCACTTTGGTCTGTGCTCTGCGGGCTGAGCCATGTGCTACCTCTGGTCCAATCCCAGCATGCTAATGAGGCTCCCCTGCCCCGAGTAGCTTTGTGTTTGATTTTGCAGTACTTGGATTAGAACCCTGAGCTTTGCGCATGCGGAGTAAGTGCTCGTCCTCTGCGCTACCTCTCCAGCCCAAAGCGAGCCCCTGTTCACCTCGATCAGCTCGGACAAAATGCCCGAAGCCCCTCTCAAACCCTCGCAGAGCAGAGGCCCAGCCCTGCCCTCTGCTGCCCCAAAGCCTTCACCCCTTTCTCTCCAAGGCTGCAAATCAGTTCCACATTTGGGATCTGGCATGCGCGATCTGCTGAGAACGCTCCCCTCCCAGTTCGCTGGGCGCCCATCTTCCCCCTCCACTTGGGGTCGATCACATGGTCAGCCTGAGCCACCCTGACCGACTCCCACCTCTCACAGTCCTTCCAAGCAGTGAGGAGCAAAAGGGAGCTGGACGGTGTCGAGAGACCAGGACAGTGGACACTGGGCCCTCCCCGGAGGGAGGAGAGAGGCAGGGCAGGGGTGGGGTGGGGCGGAGGCCGAGCTGGAGCAAGCAGATGAGGGCGAGGGGTTGGGGGTGGTGGGGAAGGAGCGAGGTAGTTCCCAGCTCAGCACATTCCAGAGACATCTGGACTCTGGAAAGGCCCCAGCTGGCCCGAGTGGCTGTGGCTTTAGCTTTTCCACTCTGTGATGTCAGGACTCAGCCCTCCCCTCTTCACAGTCCCACCAGCCTGGTCCACCAAGGGACTGAGTGCTGGGGTCATCTCCCTGGGCCCCTCACCTTCAGGGAACAAGACAGAGTCCCTGGGACATGGCAGGAAGTGCTTCCCTCCCTCCGCCAGCTGGGACTAGGCAGGGAGGTAGGAGGCCACCAGGAAGACCCAGGACTTGCCCATCGACTGACTGAAGAAAATTCTTTGCACTAAACCAGGTATGGTGGTGCATGTCTGTAATCCCTGCACTCAGGAGGCTGAGACAAGAAGATTACTGCGAGTTTGAGGCCAACTTGAGCTAGCTACATAGTAAACTCAAGGCTAACATGAACTGCATATCACGTTCAAGGCCAACCTGAACTATACAGTGAAACCCTATCTCAAAAAAGCAAAATAATAATAATAACAATAATAAAGAATATTCTTTGGGCTACTACCAGCCCCTCTCTTCTCCTAGGAAGGGAGATAGCAAAATGAAAGCTCGAGAAAGGGCTGCTTCCCCTGAGCTGTGGGCTTGAGAACAAGTCTGCCAGGCCCTCGTTTTCTTCATCGGTTATAATAGAAACAGCTGACCGGGCGTGGTGGCGCATACCTCTAAGCCCTGCACTGGGGAGGCCGAGGCAGGAGGACTACATCAAGTTTGAGGCCACCCTGGACTACAGAGTGAGCTGAAGTCCAGCCTGAACTGCATAGTGAGACCCTGTCTCAAAAAGACAAAAAAACAAAACAAACAAAACAAAAGCACAAATATAATAGAAACAGCTGCCGCACTGAGCAAGTCTTCTCCGCACGCTGCATTCTTCAGAGCCCTTTACAAAGCCCGCTCATTTTAGTCTCACAGCAGTGTGGTAGGGTGGATGGAAGCAGCCCCATGTCAGAGCAGAGACAGAGGGTCCAAGAGGTTAAAGTCACCTGCCCAAGGTCACCCAGCACATGGCAGAGCCAGGCGAGGGCCAAGTCTGGGGCCTCCCTTGCGGGTAACCATTAAGCTGTATTGTGTCTCCTTAGGGACAGGGAGGACCTAGTGGTGCTCTGAAGTCTTAAGAAGGAAAGCAGGATTGGGGAGGCGTTGGTCACGCACCAGGTGTAGGGAGGAGGCAGGAGCAGCTGGCTTTGGAGCATGGGGTGGGGCAGGAGTCCTTGGAGGTCCCGTCCCCAGGGGTCAGGATTGAAGCCTGATCCCCAGCCAGGCCCAAAGGTCCGCACCTTCCCTGCAGGAAGGGAGTAAATAGGGAATAGTGTACCACCTCTCCCAAAAATAAAACCTGAGCACAACTCAGGCGGGCTGGGACCTGAGGAAGCCAGAAGCCCAATGCAGAGCGCACGGAGCAGAGGGAGAGGCCGAGGATCCTAGCCAGGGCCGCTGTGGGCTCTAGCCGGGACAGCCTTCCAGTTGGCCCAGACCGCGAGGCAGCTCCGCCTGGTTGGCCACTGGGCCCCGTTAGACCCTTGGGCCTGGCCTGAGCCTCAGGAAGCTCCTCTAGCACTGAGAAGGGCCTGTACTCCCCAGGTAACTGGTCTACATGGGACTTCAGAATAAAAGGGCCTTGGGCTCCAACAACCCAGAGAATGGGTACAGCAGACCCCATCAGGGAGGGGTCAAGGGAAGGAGGCCAGATAAATGGAAACTGCCTGGGGCAGAAGCTGACATGGATGCAGGATTCAGGACAGTCATTCCTGGTGCTCCGTGGCACAAGTGAGCACCTTAGGCCATTAGCTCATTAATATTCCTCAATTTACCCACACAGTCAGACAGTCAATCAGCAAACATCCAAGACTTCCAAGCCTGCCATGCTTCAGAGGCAAAATGAGTGGATCATTTGAAATTACACTAAGGAATCTGAACTGTATCCTCAGGGGAGTAGGGAGTCATTGATTGTTATTGAACTGGAAAAGACATAGTCACTTTGGGGTTTTAGATCTTTCTTTCTTTCTGTTTCTCTCTCTCTTTTTTCTTTTTCTTTTTTTTTTTTTTGTACTTTTGAGACAGGGTCTCACTATGTAGCTCAGGCTAGCCTTGAATTTATAGCTATCCTGCCTCAGCCTCACAAGTGCTGGGATTATAGACATCACGAACCATTACACCACATTTAGATCTTTCTTGATCCAACTCTGAAGAGATATCAGACTTTGATGCATGGACTCCTCTTCACAGATGAGAGCAGGAATCAGACCTGTTCATCTCTGTATGCACAGAACTGGGCACATAGTAAGTGCTTAGTAAGTACTGTGCAAATATATGGATGATGGATAAACAAAGATGACTGGTGCTTGGTTTCCAGTATCCTGAGCTGTCCTGAAGGGATCCTCTGGCCACTGCGGATGGGCCAATGTCTCCAGCAGCCAGACCATGGGCTGCCATACCCTTGGGGATGCCAATGACAGTTAATACCAGCTCTGGGCGTCAGCACTCACTACCATCACTTCCTCCTGCCCAGACAGAGCCTGGCACCTACCCCCGGGGTTGGGTCACACAGCATAGGGCCCGACTGGTCAGAAGATGCCAGGGCTTGCCCAGGAACCTGGGGGAGCAGGGTGGGCTTGCTGGTGTGAGGAGAGGTATGCAGAGGCCTAGACTGCTGGGTTGGGGGCTGCAGAGGGCATGTGGCCTCCCCAGCACCTGTTCTGCAAGAAGCAGCCTGTGACAGTGCCATCTAGCCTGCACCTTTCCAGCACACACTGGCACAGAAAGCTCAGACCCCACTTTGGCCCCTCCTCTAGTCCCAGCCCTGGGCAAACCAGGAATCCCAAATCTTTTTTGCTGTAGCATGCATGACTCAGATCTAGGCAGTGGTTTGGCCCAGGCAGGATTTAGTTGTGTGATCATGGGAGATGTTGCGTGTGTTTGTGTGAAACTCAGACCAGGACAGGGTCTGCGTGAGCAGGTCTGGGATAGCCACACATGTGTGAGAGTGTGTGTATTTCTTGGGTCTGTTTGTTATTTGCAGTGCTGGGGAGGGGACCTGGGTCCTCTAGCTGGCTCTGCAATCCCCTGCCACTGAGCCACACCACCAGCTGAGTATACATATTCTAATCTGTGTACATTTGCTCACATCTGATGCCACAGTTGGGTTTGTGCTCGTGCTGGACAGTGTCCACCTGGTGTGCGCGTGCGAGAATGTTTGCACTAGGCTGTACATGGGATGAGCTGAGCTCATTTCATTGGGTGGTGTCAGGCAAGCAAGAGTCCCAGTATAAGCAGACCCTCCCAGCCCATATCTGTTGCATGTGCATATGTGCACACACACACACACATACACACACATACACAAGCATCTCTGCCTATGTGGGCTTGGGTTGTGCAATGAGCAGTTCAGCAGAGGGGAAAATACAGAGCCTCAGCTGCCATTTTCCCCTTCCTGGGGACTGTGGGGAGTCGGGGATGAGCAAGGCTGGGGGCTGAAATGATGCATCCTCCCAGCCCCAGAAGGCACAAGAGTGCCAGCTGTACCCCTTCCAGGCCCAGCGAGGCCAAAACCACATTCTCTGAGGACTAATTCACTCCATCTGCCCCTGCCACCCTGCTTAGGTAAGAACACAAGTATAACCAATGAGAAGTGAGACCTAGAGAGGCCACTCCACCTGACCTTGCCCAGACACTGAACTGGGGCCTCCTGAGTCAGAGTCCAGGGCTGCCTCCTCTTTGTCAAGATGCTCCGAGTCTAACTCTGGGAAGTTAAGTCCTGAGTCTCTGGACGGTGATCCACAGGACAGGGAGAGCTGATGACACCTGAGGACCCAGGGCCAGTTCTTCTCCCTGCTGTCTTTACCCTGCCCCGCCCCCCCACACACACACACTGGACACAGCAGTGACTCAGACTAGTGGCCCTGCAGCTTGAAATGGGAGCAATCTTCGAGTGACCACGAGGCCAGTAACCATCCGGGAATGTGCGGGTCTGCGTGTTTGGGGAAGGGCGGTCTGTACACCCGGCCTGCAGGGGCAGGAAGGGGAAATGTGAGAGGCCTCTCCCCCCATCTGCCCAGAGCTCAGTCTTTCGGAAGGAATGTTCGGGCTAGGGATTCCCCCCATCCCGTATCCCACATCTCAGCCCGGACCCACGCTGGTATCCTCCCTCCTTTCTCTATCACAGACTGAATCAGCCTGAGGGGGGAGTGGGGGTCAGAAGCCAGGGAAGGGGTGTGGACGCCGAGGAACTGGGGCCTGCGGGAGGGGGCGCACTGGGGCTGCTTCAGATGGGAGACCCTTTTCCCTGACACCCCAGCAGGCAGTGGCGTCCCCAGAGCCGTGGGCACGTACCCTCGTGATGGGCGGGGGGTGGGGTGGGGACGGAACCAAGGCAGTCTCATCACCGCCCCGGCGATGTCCCCTCCACAGGGACAGAGACCACCTGCCCCAGGAGTGTACCCCTAGTGGGTTCTTGGAGCAGGGGCGGGTGGAAGAGCGGCGAAGGGGCTGGAGAACTCGGTCTGATGCGCCCCTCCAGCCGGGCTCCGAGTCGGAATCCCTCCCTCTCCACTTGCCCCGCCTCGGCAGGCAGGGGCGGGGCCGTGCTATTGAGTAGAGTTTTGGGACACCGTGGGAGCCTGCGGTTTCGGCCTCTGCCCCTACACGGAAGGGCATCAGGCGGGTCCCAGGAGACCCGACCCCCGACCCCGTGCCGCCAGGCTGCTGAGCCCGGAACCTTCCGCCTCGCACCTCCCGCGCCCTCCGAGGGCGGTGGCTCACAGCCTCCTCCCATTGGCCAAGAGCTTGCGACCCTGACCAATGAGCAGGCGGAATTCCGTTGGGGTTCGGCCCCGAGCACTCCCGGGTTAACTATTCGTGGGCTGCAGCGGGCTGGCAGGACCCGGATGACCCTCTCACATGTAAAAGGCGGGTATCTGCTCCCGGGTGCAGCCCGCAGTGGGCGTGAGCAGTACTGCGAACTCGGGAGCTGGGACCTCACCTCCAAGCAAGTGGAGCCGCCACCGGCTGCGCGTGGCAGCCGAAAAGCTTATATTGGCAACCCTGTAGGAAAAAATCTTTAACGAGGAGGGAAACAAATCATAATGTTACCTTCTCTGGCTTCCCACCCCATTGTCTGGGAAGGCATCCCCGTAGAAGACCCCTAGAAGAGCCCTGTCCCCTTCACAATGTAGACGCATGACCCTTTGACCTGCTGGATGCTGGCTCCCCGTTTCCCCTCCCACTTTCCATCGGATAATCTAAAACTGAACCTTCAGCGTGCGCTGGAATGAGGATGAGGGAGGGAACAAGGGGCCCGGGCTGCAGCTGGGGAGATCCAAAGAGTGGGCTTTCCAAGGATGGGGGAGGTGGGCGCAGACAGAGGGAGAAGTGGGGACCACCCCGGAGCTGCAGGGAACCCTGCCCTCAACATCCCCAGTTTGCCGTGTGACCCTGGGTGGGTGATTTCCCATTCTGGACCTCACTTTAGCAAATGGGAGGCGGAGGGACCATGAACTTTCTCAGGTCCTTTCTGTCTCTCAGCTACAGCTGCTAGATGTTGGCCACAAGATTGAAGAGGGCGACAAAACACCCTTGGAGGTGACCTGAGGGCGGCACTCCCACCAGGGAGGAGCCCACCATCCGCAGCCCCCCCGCCCCCCAGAAAGCGCTGAGCAGGAGGCACGCGAGCATCTCAGTGGCTCTGCCCCCACCCGCTGCCCCTTGGCCGCCCTCCCCTTCCCCTTGGCCCCGCTGCTCTGGAAGCTTCATCCTGCTGGGCTTTGGCTGCCGTTTCCAGCAGGTGGGGAGGGGGCGTCTTCCCATAGTGGGGCCGCCAAGCTCCCTGGCAGGCTCCCGTGGGCACGCCTAGAGGGGTCTCTGTCCGAGAACCTGGTCTCCAGGGGCCCAGCGGGGGCGGGAGGGTCTCTCCTCTCCCAGGGCTCCGGGAAGGGGTTTGGCACACTCTTATCATCGCCTGAGAGTCGGCTGCTGGAGGACTGGAGGACGCGGCAGTGACTCATCTCCCTCCCTGAGAGCCGAGCAGCCCCACGGAAGGCCTTGGAGAGACCCCAGGCTGGGGCTGGAGGAAGCGCCCCTCGCTGGGCTGGCCCGGCTCTGCGGCTCTCAGCTGGACGCAGCCCACACAGCTGGCCTATCTGGCTGCGGATGGGGGCAGATGGCCTGTAAAAAAAAGGGTTTCTGTCTGAGGTCACAGGTGTTGGCAGAGACTTGTTCCCCCAGACCGCTGACGGCCTGGTAGTGCCCACCATGGGGCGCTGATGGACAGCTGATGCTAGCTAGCGGCCTTGCCCTCAGTGTACAAACTCCAGTCCCTTCACCTGTGTTTATTTTGTTGTTTCTTCTTTGTTTTTATGTTTTTGGTGGGGTTTTTCTGTTTGTTTGGTTGGTTTGGTTTGTTATATGTTTTTGGTGTTAGTTTATTGAGACAGGGCCTTGCCATGCAGTCCAGGCTGGTCTTGAACTCACTGTGTAGCCCAGGCTGGCCTGGAACTCGCAGCCATCCTTCTGCCTCAGCCTCCTGAGTGCTTGGACGTGCGAGGCTAGTCCTCTCCCTGTATTTAATGAGCTGGTGAAAAACCACAAACCCTGCCTCAGGGCCTCTGTCTGGCCAACTATGACTGGAGAGGGGAAGGTGTGTGACACTCCAGGAAGTGCTGGCCATGATTGTGGACAACACTTCCCGGCTCTACCCAAGCCTCAGTTTCCCCGTCTGTCAAGTGCAGAGATGTGTTTTCTTATCTTGCTGGGTAACTGTGAGGCTGGAATTAAATGATTCTGCTCCATGGAGTGGGGTGTGGGGAGGGACCTGTCTTTGAGTTTTGAACTCATCTCGGTCTGGATCCTCTCATCAGGCACTGGCTGTAAACTGTGGATTTGTGTGATGATAATAATTAACAATGACCAAACTGTGTGGTGACACACACCTGTGATATCAGCGCTTGGGAGGCTGAGGCAGGAGGATTGCTGGGAGTTCAAGGCCAGCCTGGGCTTCATAGCAAGACCCTGTCTCAAAGCAAAGTATAACAAAACAAACCAACAAAGCCACACTCTGAACCTTGAGCCAGCCCCACAAAGCCAGACCTTAACTATGCACCAGTTGGGAGTCCAGAACCTGAAACAACCCTGCCCCTTTCCTCCACTCCACTAGCAAATGCAACCATTCAATAAATAGTGAATGGACAACAGTGACCTTTTTAATTCTTTTTTTTTTCTCCCAATACTGGAGATTGAACCCAGGTCCTCTCTCATACCAAGCAATTGTTCACCCACTGAGCTACTTCCCCAATCCCTTCTTTTTTTCCTTTCCATTTTATTTTGAAATAGGGTCTTGCTAAGCTGCCCAGGCTGGCCTGAAACTTGCAATCCTCCTGCCTCAGCCTCCTTCTAGCTGGGATTACTGGATCTCCATACCCAGCCAAGCTATAATTGTTTAAAGAAGAAAAAGAAATAGTTTATAAACACCTACTGTGTGTCAACTCCCAGAATGCTTTTTTTTTTTTTTTTTTTTTTCTTTTGCGTGGCACCGGGGATTGAACTCACAACACCTCGCGCCTGCCTGACAAGCGCATAAGCCGCTGAGCCAAACTCCGGGCCCTGGTTTTTTGAGGCAGGGTCGCACTGTGTAGCTCAGGCCAGCCTTACACTCGAGTTGTAGCCCAAGCGGGCCTTGGACTCACAACGCTCCTTCTACCTCAGCCTCCCGAGTGCTGGGATTAAAGGCGTGCGCCACCATGCCCTGCTCAGAATGCTTTATTAACATTTGTTGAATAATTACTATGTGCCAGGGCCTCTACTAATGCTTTACATGTATTAATTGATCAAATCCTCGCAACAAACTTAGCAGGTAGGAATTGTTACTGGCCTCACACTACAGAGAATGAAATGAAACAGTTTAATTAACCTTCTCAAGATCACAGAAATCAAAATTTTATCAGATTTTTTAATGGTTTTTTGAGACAGTGTCACTATGTAGTTCAGGCTGGCTGTGAACTCACCATGTAGCCCAGGTTGGCCTCAAACTTCCAGCGATCCTCCTGCCTCAGCTTCCTGAGCAAGTGACTATTTCAACATAACTAGTAGACAGGATTTTCAGTCTTCCTAACACAAAGAAATGACAACTGCCCAGCACTCGGGAGGCTGAGGTAGGTGGAGGGTTGTGAGTTCGAGGCCAGCTTGGGCTACAACATGAGCAAGGCCAGCCTGAGCTACATAGGGCCAGGAGTTTGGCTCAGTGGCTTCAGCACCTCCTTGGTAGGCACAAGGTTGTGAGTTCGATTCCCGGTAACGACAAAAAAAAAAAAAAAAAGACAACTGCTCCGGGCAATGGCTGTGCTGAGTACCCAATCCGGTCATTACACATCACATCCATGTATTGAAATGTCACGCTGCACCATATAAATATGGATAATTAGTATGTGTCAAGTAAAAATTTTAAAAATACATTGTTTAAAATTCTGGCTGTGACCCACTACATTGATTTCATAACCCATTTGTGAGTCATCATCCACAGTTTGCATAGTACTGAGTCATAGCTAGAGGTGTCCAGGCCAGGATCAGAACCTAAGAACCCAAACCCATGGTATAAAGAATGACTTGGAAACTGGGCAGGGTGGCTCATGCCTGTAATCCCTGCCCTGGGGAGGCTGAGGCAGGAGGATTGCCAGGAGTTTAAGAACAGCCTGAACTATGCCATAACTTCAAGGCCAGACAAGAGTTGGTGCTGGTGGGGAGCCTGGTGGAGAGAACGGCAGGGAACAGCACGAGGAGGTGGCCAAGCTGAGCCTGTCCCGCGCCTGTCCCTGCAGCACTTCCCAGAGCACCTGGACCACTTCGTGGAGAACATGGATGACTTCTCCAACGACCTGTTCAGCAGCTTCTTTGATGACCCAGCGCTGGATGAGAAGAGCCCCCTGCTGGACATGGAACTGGACCCCCCAGCGCCAGGCATTCAGGCTGAGCACAGCTACTCGCTGAGTGGGGACTCAGCGCCTCAGAGCCCACTAGTGCCCATCAAGATGGAGGACACCACCGAAGGTGAGAGGTGGCAGTACCCTGGGGTGGCCCAGGCCGGAAGAGAACTGAGACCCTCACAGGAGCCACCTAGCAACCCTCCCAGGGTATGGCTCCCTGTGATCCCAGCAGTCTGGGAGGCTGAGGCAGGAGGATCTCAAACTCAAGACCCAGCTAGGCAATTTAGCAAGCTCCTGGGCTCAATATCACACACATGTTTGCACACACACACAGACGCATGCATGCATGCACATACGTACTCATGAAGAGGAATGAAGACTTTAAGAGCCAGCCCCCAAATCTAAGCTTCATCCAACCCCCTTCCCTGGCAGAAGCAGCAAGGACCACTGGGTTGGGAACCTGACAGGCCTGGGTTGGGATGCATCATCTGGGTACCTGCGCTAGTTGCTGGGTGACCCTGAGCAAGTTTCTTAACCTCTCTGGGCCTCTGTTTCTTCAATTATAAAATTTAAAAATGTACCTTGAAAGGTCCAGACAGGATTAAATATATTTACATAAAGTCCCCAGCTGACACCCAGCACATGATAGGTATGTATCAATAATTAGTGTCTGTCTTCCTTGTGTACACTAAAGTCCTGTTAATACGCTGTGTGACTCCAACAGTGTTCAGGTTCTTATTCCTCTCTGCCCACAGGGGCTGTGACCCTGTGTGGTTTCGTTCATGGTCCCATCTCTCAGAGGGAGAGAGCAACAGTGCCAGACAAACGATGGGCTTGGAGTTGAGATGGCCCCAGGGTGCCCAGCCTCTGTTACCCACCCGCCAGGACGTCAGGACTCCTGGGACTTTGGCTTGCCAATGCCTCTGGACTGGAGGAGGTTTTGCAGCCCAGCCTGGGAAAGGGGATGACTGGGGTGGAGGTGGGGGGTCCTCACATGCCAGGGTCTCCATCCACCTCTGCTGGGCCAGAGGCAGTTTCTCTGCCGCCCCAAGTCTGTATTTTTGAGACAGGGACTCACTTTGTAACCCAGGCTGGCCTCAAATTCGCAGCAATCCTCCTGCCTCAGCCTCCGGAGTACTGGGATTACAGGCATGCGTCACCACGCCAGGCTCCCAAGTCTATTTTTAAAGCAATTTGTCCGTGCGCCTTCACCAAGGCAGCTTGCGGGAGGGAGGCCGGTGGCCCGCCCTGTAATTTAGGAAGACTGTGGGTGTTCCCGCGGCCGGCCCTGGGGCTCCCAGCAGGTGGCGCCTGGCCCGGGAGTCGCTGACCCGTCTCCCACCCACAGCGGCCCCAAACCCACTCCTGCCCTTCCTCTGCCGGCTGCCACATCTCCGCCTCTTTGCTGCCCCCGCCCCTCAGGGCTCTCAGGCACTCGTCTGGAAGGGGCGACGCCTGCAGGGTGAGGCGGAAAGACCCCCTAGGGGGCAGGAGGTGGACTCTGTCGGTGGGGAGTCCCTGCCCCGTCCTGTGGATTCTCCTAACTCTGTTTCTTTCCACTGCTCCTGCGTTTTTCTTGCCTCAGCCTCTTGCACTCAGCCGGGTGATTTATTTCAGCACCTCCTACGACCTTCCCGCCTCATGCCCAACCGCAGAGCCATCTTTTTAAGTCACTAATTTAGGGCTGGGCGTGGTGGTGTAATGAGCCATAAACCCTGTGCTTTGGGAGGCTGAGGCAGGAGGATAGTAAGTTTGAACTCAGTCTGAGCAATTTAGGGAGACCCTTGCTCAAAAAAATTTTTTGTGTTTTGTTTTTTTGAAACAGGATTTCAGTGTGCAGTTGAGGCTGGCTTTGAACTCACAGCGATCCTCCTGCCTCAGCCTCCTGAGTGCTGGAATTATAGGCATGTGTCACCATGCCATGCTGTCTCAAAAAAAAATTAATTTTTTTCTTTAAAGGGCTGGGGATGTAGCTCAGTGCAAGGGTCCTGAGTTCAATCTCCAGTACTGACTGGGGGTGGGGGACTGACCTTGGGCCCCTCCTGGTCACCTCTGAGTAAAGTCACAGCTCTGGCTCATCTTCCAGGCCTGGGTTAAGTGGCTTCTGTGCATTGTATTACATTATTTAATCCTCCAAACCTCCCAATCAGATGTGTCCGTTTCTTCCCTCATTTGAAAGATTAGGAAGCCAAGGCTCAGACAGGCCTAAGGTCACCCAGTCAGGAGGGACCCGGCCCCAGGGTCCGGATGCAGAGGGCGCCCTGGCCTCTTCCGCCCCCTGCTGTCACCTCCCAGGGGTCCCTGCCTGTCCTGCTTCCCTGCCATGTACCCTAGCGTCTCCTCAGGGCAGCACCCGCAGGTCGGGGGACTGAGCGCTGGGCTCTGGGAGTCCCCTGAGCCCAGGTCCTGCCACTTCCCCCAGACGTGGAGCACGGAGCATGGGCCCTGGGACACAAACTCTGCTCCATCATGGTGAAGCAGGAGCACAGCCCGGAGCTGCCTGGGGACCCGCTGGCCGCCTCCTCCGCCATGGCTGCCGCTGCTGCCACCATGGCCACCACCCCCCTGCTGGGCCTCAGCCCCCTGTCCAGGCTGCCCATCCCCCACCAGGTGAGCCTGGGGACCATGGCAGGGCTGAGGGAGGGAGGGCCCAGCGGCCCAGGGACAGCGTGAACGGGAGGGCACTGTGGGCCCGAAGCAGGCCTCTGCCTCCCTCTCTGCTGCCCATCCACCGTGATGTGATAGCATGTGCCACAGTGCCATCAGAGTGAGCTGAGGTCCTCTCTATATGCAGAAAGCAGGACCCAGCTCAGCCCAGAACAAGGTCTCCAAGACGGAAACAGCCCAGGCTACTTCCCAGCAGCTGGGCATGGTGGCACACACCCGTAATCCCAGCACTCAGTAGGCTGAGGCAGGAGGCTCACAGTGAGCTCAAGGCCAGCCTGAACTTCCTATATTCTAGATTCTGTGTACCACCCACAAGATGACAACCTCTATGCTGTCTGCAGATCCAACAGGGAGAGATGGCCCCCAAATGCAGCACCGTAAACTACCACCACTTACATGCATGTTGGTGGCATGTATGTTCCTGAACTACTCAGAATAGAAACAGAAATGCATATACTTATTAAACATGTAAATCTGATTCTATCCATCCCTTGCCTAAAACCCATCAGGGGCTCTCATTGCTTCCAAGTCCTTTTTCTGGATTCTACTCTTACCTCTCCTACGGGACTGAGCTGGAGCCAAGGAATTCCTCCTTCTGTGCTGTTCTCTGCCATGTCCCCAGGCGTTGGAGAGCTTTAGCATGCCAGGATATTTGTCACTTTCCCATTACTGGGACAAAATATCCAACACCCTCAACTGAAGAGAGCAGAGGTTTCAGAGGGTGCAGTCCATAGTAGGCCAACTCCAAGGCAGAAACAGTGCGGTGGAAGGGTTACCCCATGGCAGTCAGGAAGCAGGAGAAGGGAGAGGTGGGGACAGAAATGCACTCTCCAAGCCACGCCCCCTGTGACCCACCTGCTCCATCCAGGCCTCACCCGCTAACATCAAGTCAGCAACAAACTCATTGATGGGTAGACCCACTGAGGAGTACAGCGCCTCCATCATCCAATCACCCTCCAGAAGCCCACCTTTGAACACATCTGACTTTTAGGGGACAGTTTCAAACTAAACCACAACAGGCAGACATTGCCTCTGGTCCTCAGGGCAACCTACATACCAAGGCCCTGGGCCTTGACCCTTCACAGCGCAGGGTCAGCCTCCACCAAGGAGGTGGCCTGGCCTCAGAGGCCACAGGAAGCCCTCCTGCTCTGAGCTGAAGGTCTGAGCGACACTACTTGGTCACATTCTGTCCTCTTAGGTGTGGCATGAGAGCTTGCCTCTGTTCTCTCTGGGCTCTGTCCAGAACCCGAAGCCCAGCCACACCCTTGACTGTAGCGCGGAGCCCCCGGTCTCAGGGAGGAAAGTGGGGTAGGTAGGCTGCTGGGGACCATTCCAGGAACAGCTGATGGACTTAGACCTGCCCTTCCTCAGGCTCCAGGAGAGATGACTCAGCTGCCAGTGATCAAAGCAGAGCCCCAGGAGGTGAGCCAGTTCCTCAAAGTGACACCAGGTGAGTATGTCCAGGGAAAGGTCCTTTTCCCCTCAAGTCTTAGGCAGACAGCATCTTCCACCCTAGCCTACCCCATCCTTAAAACTCCCCAATCAATTCTCTCCTCAATATCCTCTCCTCCCACCCATATCTATTCTCCATCATCCGTGCTCCCTCTTCTCATCCAGTCCCCCCTTAGTCTATGACTTCATTCATTGTATCAACACTCTTTCACTCCTTTGCTAATCCTCCTGCAATCAACTCACTAACTGAGGGCCACTCTGTAGCCACCCATTGTCCATTCATCCAGTCACCCATCTAAATATCACACTATCCATCCATCCATCCATCTATCCATTCATCAAACCATCAATCATCACACCACCCATCTGTCTACCCCTGCATCCACTTATCCATCCAACCATCCAGCCAGCCATCCCAATTTCCCTCCACCCATCCAACCATCCATCCTTCTTTCCAACCATCCATCCATCTTTCCAACCATCCTTCCATCCATCTAACAACCCATCCCGCTATCCCACTGCCCATCCATCCACCCATCTACCCAACCACCCAGCCATCCACCCATCCATTCATCCATTCATCCATCCATCCACCCAACCATCCACCCACCCATCCATCCATCCACTCATTCATCCAACCACCCAGCCATCCACCCATTCATTGATCCATCTGTCCACCCACCCACCCAATCATCCATCCATCTACCCAATCATCCACCCATCCATTGATCCATCTGTCCACTCAACCACCAATCCATCCATCCATCCATCCATCCATCCATCCACCCAGAGTCCAGTAGGCAGCATCTCCCAGTTCCAGGCACAGGGGAAGCAGAGAGAAGACAGCCTGTTATATCCAAGTAGATCACAAGAATCCCCAGGGTCACAACTACCAATGACCCAGCCGTGACATGGCTGTGCTGATAGCAAGCCCTCAGAGAGTCTTGGGAGTTCATCCCAGACCAGCCAAGGAAGAAAGGGACACAGAGAGCTCCTTAATGTTGGCCAGACATCGAAAGGGTAGCAGCATCCTTTGAGTCTTGCCTCATTAATTTCTCAAACACTGATTAAGAATCTACTATGCATGAGGCCCTGAACTAAGTCCACCAGGTCTAGAAAGGTGAACGGGGCCAATTTCACCTTCAGGGCACCCACTACCTTGGAGAGGAGACAAGACACAGACATGGTTCGTGTTCGACCCTTAGTTGTAGGGTGCCCTTCATTCCTAAAGCATCTCACATCCAGTAGCTGTCACCGTCTCCTGGCTCTAAGCAGAGTCTTTCTGCTCCATTCATTAGCTAAGGAGGGGAGGCCTGGAGAGGATACATCACCATAACCGAGGTCACACAGCTGGGAGATGTCGTGGTCAGGACTCGGCCTCAGCCTCCCTGAGTCCAAGGCCAGTGCTCTTTGCAGTGTGACATCCAGAAAAGGCAAATAAGTGTCAAAGGGAGGGAGAGAGGGCTCCCACCTGGCAACGGCCCCATGCCATAGAGTGCTGGAGCTCTGGGTCTCCGCCCTGGACGCACCTCACACTCTGTGCTGCCCCCAGGGCTGTCCTCGGCAGTCTAACACGTATAGACTGTTGGCCTTCCTGGCGCCATCACCACAGAGGGGACAGCATGGGGACAGCATGGAGGGGGAGGCCAGGCTCCTCTCCGCTCTTTTGAAATTGCAATCCCTGGTTCTTACCCTGAAATTGGACATAGGAACCCTGGTGGTGATGGTGAGATGTTCTGGGGTGCAAGAAGGAAGGGGGAGACTGCTTGCTCAGTTGTCCCCGCTAACGGGTCTGATTTGAGACCCCAGTCACCTTCTGGGGTTGTAGAGCTGAGGCTTAAAGGGCCTGAACCTCTGTGCCAGGTGTGGTGACACACCTGTAATTCCAGCGCCCTTCCCAGCACTTGGGAGACTGAGGTGTGAGGATCGTGAGTTCGAGGCCAGTCTGGACTACACAATGAGTTCGAGGCTGGCCTGGGCTACATAGTGAGACCCTATGTCCAAAAACAAAAAGCAAAAGTAGAAGAAAATATCGGCATCTTTGAAGCCAGGGATGGGGGCAGACCCCGCCTCTGTGGTACCCATACCAAGGCGCAGGCTGCAGGGAGCCGAGCCCCAGTGCTGTCCTGTGTCACAGAGGGGCTTCTGATGTGACCACTGTGCTCCGGGCCCATTTCCTCCCACGCTAATGCTGAGCACCTGATGTCTCAGCTCTGTCCTCATGTCTGTCCTGCTAACCCAGTCCCCTCTCTTCCCAGAGGACCTGGTACAGATGCCTCCGACACCCCCCAGCAGCCACGGCAGTGACAGCGATGGCTCCCAGAGTCCCCGCTCGCTGCCCCCCTCCAGCCCTGTCCGGCCCATGGCCCGATCCTCCAATGCCATATCCACCTCCCCCCTCCTCACCGCCCCACACGTAAGGAGCTGGGGGTGGGCTGGCCCCGGAAGAGGGAAGCTGAGTCAGTCCCCGCAGTGCATGAGCGGTGGGAAGGCCAGGGCACCCCAAGTCTGGTCCTCACCTCATGAGCATTCAGAGCTTGAACTTTGGCCGAATCTGGCCAGTAGAAGGCAATGACAATCCTCTAACTCTGTCTCATGGTGACAGGGAAACTGAGGCAGAGAGAGACAGCCCAAGAGGCCCCAAAGCACATATTGCTGCAGAGCTAGGACTAGACTGGGCATCCTGAGCCCCAGGGAAAGGACCCTGCGGGGCTCCCAGCACTCTTACCTGGACTTGCTACTGTCACTAATTGGAACTCAGACCTGCCCCCTTTCAGAGGAGGAAACCGAGGCACAGAGGGTTGAGCATGCAGACAGCACGGGACAGCCCTTGACTTCAAGCCTAGGGCTGCCCAGTGCCTAATCCTGGCTCCTGCTCCTTGCAGAAATTACAGGGGACATCCGGGCCACTGCTCCTGACTGAGGAGGAAAAGCGCACCCTGATTGCCGAGGGTTACCCCATCCCCACCAAACTGCCCCTCAGCAAGGCAGAGGAGAAGGCGCTGAAGAGAGTGCGACGGAAAATCAAGAACAAGGTAGAGGCTACCCAGCACCTGGACCCAGCCCAGGCTTTGCAGGCTTCCCGGTGGGGGCAGCCTGGGTCCCTTAGTGACATCGGCCCCAACCAGGCCCCCCCAGAACTAGTGGTAACTGCTTTTGTCCCGTGCTCCCAGATCTCAGCGCAGGAGAGCCGCCGTAAGAAGAAGGAATATGTGGAGTGCCTAGAAAAGAAGTAAGGGTCCCTGAAGCATGGCCTGCTGTCCCCATCCCCTTTCATCAGCCACCAGAGTCAGACGGTGCGGGGAACGGGATGGGGGGTAGGGGTGAGCCCAGGGGCTTCCCTGAGCTTGTGCCCACTTGGCCCCTCCAGGGTGGAGACTTTTACATCGGAGAACAATGAGCTGTGGAAGAAGGTGGAGACCCTAGAGAACGCCAACAGGTGGGTGCTGCCAGCCGTGTCCCCTGCCTGCGGCCACCCATGCCCAGGTCCACACAGCGGGAGAGAGGAGAGAGCTGAGACCCTAAACCTAAACCCTGCAGCTGGGATCGCTTATGACCTGCCACACCCTAGCTGCTGGGCACATAGGATGCCAAAGCGATGTGGGACGGAGCAGAAGTGTCCCACACGTCATTCCCAAACCAGCAGATTTTCACCAGGTATAGGGGTACACAGCACTCAGGAGGCTGAGGCAGGACGATCAGGAGTTTAAGGCCAGTTTGGGCCACACAGCAGGGCCCTCTCTGAAAACAGACAGAGAAAAAAAGAAAGAAAGAGGAAGGGAGAAAGAGACAGAGAGAAAGGTTGATTCTTAGACTCTAAGCCAGGTGCGCTGAATCAGAACCTACGGCAGTAGAGCCCATAAATCTAGGTTTTATTTGTTGCCAGATCAGCAGTTGAACTCAGGGCCTTCACACTGAGCTACATCCCCAGCCCTTCTGTTTCATTTCATTTGTTTTCTGAAATAGGGTCTTGCTATGTAGTACAGGCTAGCCTTGAACTCACTGTGCGGCCGAGGCTGGCCTCAAATTCTCGGTGATCTTCCCACCTCAGCCTCCTGAGTGCTAGGATTACAGGCATGCATCACCATGCCATTTATTTTTGAGGCGGGTTGGCCTCAAACTTGCAACCCTCCTGCATCAGCCTGCCGGGTGGCTGGGATTACAGAATGTGCCCCCATACCCAGGCGGACCCCAGGGTTTTTTGTTTTGGTTTTTGTCTGCAGGGAAATAACAGGCACACTATTTCACAAGATTCATCTATAGATTCTATGAGAGTGCATTTCAGGGTCCGGCGTGGTGCTTGGCACTTAAGAATGCTCAACTCATAAAATGCTAGATTTTTTTCTTTTATTATTTTTCGGAATTCTTGATGGGGCCCAACTGGGACCCCACCTAGGTCTTTAATAAATATTTACGACAGCGATGCCAATGACACAGCCCACTGTCTGGTATACTGTAGGAGCCCAACGCCAGACGTTTCCCTTTCCCTTCCGCCTTCGACCCCGGCTTCTCGCTGATTGGACGGGAGAAACTCAGCCCTGCCCCCGCCAGCGTGGGGCGGAGCCGTCACACCTCACCACACGCACCAAGGCCCAAGGTCGTGCTGGGTACTAGGAGCTATTTCGCCACCTGCTGTTCTCTCTGGGAACTGCAACAGCCTGGCTGCGTGGAGGAGACGACTGCACGCGGGGTGGGACACGCTTAGGGAGCCCACAATTAGCCCTGCAGATTGACGTGGAAATCCATAAGTAAGCGAGGCGCTATCACAGCAGAAACACCAATAAAATTAACATAAACAGCCGGGCGTGGTGGCGCACGCCTTTAATCCCAGCACTCCGGAGGCTGAGGTAGGAGGAGCGTTGTGAGTTCGAGGCCGGCTTGGGCTACAACGCTAGCACAAGGCGGGTCTGAGCTACACAGTGCCACCCTGCCTCAAAAAACCAGGGCTAGGAGTTTGGCTCAGCAGCTTACGCGACTGTCAGGCAGGTGCGAGGTTGTGAGTTCAATCCCCGGTGCCGCAAAAAAAAAAAAAAAAAAAATTAACAAACACTAGAAAATTAACATGACCAGCTGCCCTGCTCACTTGGGGAGCATATATACTGAAACTGGTGCGCTTGTGGGACCTACGTACCAGGCCCTGTGACACACACGTCCTTCTTACCAGTTTACGGTGCTGGGGGTGGAAAGGAGGAAGGGTCCATGTGTCTGTGGCTGGGCTGAGAAAAAGGCCACCCAAGCATGGTGCCTCATACCTGTAGTCCCAGCACTTGGGGAGGCTGAGGCAGGAGAATTCCCAAGTGCAAGCCTAGCTTGGGCAATTTAGTGACTTAGTGAGTCGCTATCTCAAAATTTAAAAGTAAAAATAAGGAAGGGCTGAGGATGTAGCTCGGTGTTAAGGTCCTGAGTCAATCCACGGTACCAACCAAAAAAAAAAAAATGTCATAAAAGGAAAAGGAAGATTGACTTTGCCCCCTAGCACCCGGGAGCGCCCCCGAGCTTCCCGAAGGTGGCCCAGCCATCCACAGGTGCCAGGCCCCAGGTGGCCACGCCACACTGTGCAGGAGCCAGCAGGGGTGACCTTTCCTCTCCCGAGCGAACCAGGTTCCTGGCTCCAGAAGTGGCCCAGCTCCCGGGAAGGCCCAGGGGGGGGGAGGTGGCTGGCCAGGCGGGCCTTCTGGTGACCACTGTGCCCTCCTTAGGAACCTGCTCCAGCAGCTGCAGAAACTCCAGAGCCTGGTCACCAGCAAGATCTCCAGACCTTACAAGATGGCAGCCACCCAGACTGGGACCTGCCTCATGGTAGGAACCACCCCGGCCAGTGTGGGGACCCTCTCCCCTCTCTTCCCTCTGCCGGCTTCCTGGGGTGGGGGGCAGAGCGGAGGGCTCAGTGATGTCAGGGGTGATGTCACCCGGGAAAACTGTCCCTCGCAGAGCCTTGTGCAGTGCAGCCATCCTGGTGTGACTCCATAGTGACACCAGGGAGCCCAGCTAGGGGAGGGGACCCCTTGGGGAGGCAGCTTTTGCAGATCCTATGGAGCAAAGGACTTGGGGCGATACCGGGAATATGGATGGGGGAGAAAAAAAGGCTGAGGAAAAACCTAGAACCCAAAAGAATCTGGGTGTGGTGGTGCAGGCGCATGATCCCAACACTCTGGGAGGCTGAGGCAGGAGGATCTCAAGTTTGAGCTCTGCCGAAGCAGTTTAACAATTTAAGAGTTCCTGTTGCGAAATGAGAAGGGTTGGGGTTGAGCTGATTGCAAAGGCCCTGGATCCCCAGTACCACCAAAAAAGGAAAGAAAAGAAAAAGAAAGAACCCCAGGGTGTGGTCTGGCTCAGGGCTCTGCTCATACGCAAGGCTTAGTTGGGGTTCCTTGTCCTCAGTGCCTGGGTGCTTGCTGAATTTGAGACTAGGTTGTCTGCCCCCACCTTTTTCTTCCTGTTGTGACTCCTCTGCCCCCCAAGTGACAGTCACACAGACTACCTCCTGCTTCTTCCTAGCCCTGCCCCACCACAACTGGGCTGGCCGGGGCAGCACCCACCAGAGTGGCTGGGGGATCCTAGGTCTAGGGATGTTGGCTCCAGAAGCCACTTTTGGCAAACTGTGTTGGGGTGGCCCTGCGCCCTTCCCGCCCTGGGGTCACACCGCCACTGTCCCGCCCAGGTGGCAGCCTTGTGCTTCGTCTTGGTGCTGGGCTCCCTTGTGCCCTGCCTTCCCGAGTTCTCCTCCAGCTCCCAGACTGTGAAGGAAGACCCCGTGGCCGCTGACAGCATCTACACTGCCAGCCAGAGTGAGTCCTCCCTGCAGGGCAAAGCTCAGCCAAGAGTGGGGCTGTGATTGGGGTTGGCATTGTCTCCTTGTCCTGCCTCATTCTGCACATGGGAAAACTGAGGCCCAAAGAGGGACTGTGACTGTCTCATGGTGGGGGGGGAGTGTTCTAAGAAGCAGGTGTAGCTACCAAGAACACTGTGTTGAAAGGATCCTAAGACTTGGTGATGTCTACCCTGGACATGGTGGCTGGGTTCAGTTATTTGCCATTCCTAGCAGGGCATGGTGGTGGACACCTATAATCCTAGCACTCAGGAGGCTGAGGCAGGGGGATTGCAAGTTCAGGCCCAGTCCAAGCAATTTCAGAGGCAGAGGCAGAGGAACTTCCAGGCGACCTGTCTTCATTTCCCGGGAGGCTGGGAGGAAGAGGAAACAGACGAAGGTCAGAGAGAGATAGGAGGAGGCAGTGTCAAGAAGGAGGGACAGGCCGGGAGGACAACAAAATCTGGGCCTTGAGGAGGCAGCTCAGAAGGGTTGGGGAAGAGGAAGCGCGTGGGGGCGGTGTGACAGCCACTCCCTGGACGAGTGACAGTGAGAGCAAGAAAGCTTTGAGGGGTAAGCAGCAGGACGTGAGGCCTCAGAGCCGTCCCTGTGCGTCCCCAGGACCAGAGAAGCCAGGGAAGAAAAGGGGCCATGGCAGGACAGGAGCAGGGACAAGGCCACAGGGAGAGGTGGCAGCACCCTCGCCCATGGAGGACCCAGCTGAGGAAGGAGGTGGCATTTGGAGATGCTGGCTTCTGGAGCTGGGGTCTTGCACAATTCCAGAGCCACCTGTTCTGTCCCTGTCAGATCTGGGAGATCACAGTTGAGGGACCAGAGGGCTGGGGGTAGATCTGCCTGCAGCAAGGACAAGGAAGGGACAGCTTACCTGGTAGCCTGAACCCTGATCACCTGCTCTGTGAAGCAGAGACAAAGAAAATCTCATTCCCCAACCAGGTGTGGTGGTGCACGCATGTAATCCCAGCATTTGGGAGACTGAGGCAGGAGGATCGACACAAATTAGAGGCCAACCTGGGCTACCTAGTGGGTTCAAGACCAGCCTGCACTACACAGAGAGACCCTGCTCAAAAAAAAAAAAAAAAAAAAAAAAAAACGAACAAAAAAATACATCATTCCCAAAAATGTGTAAGCTTGCAATAATTTGATCAGGCTTAGGGTCTACAGTGTGCTTGGCACACGGATGTCCTGGAATGTTCATTTTCTCTCCACTGGTTTCTCTGAAAGGTAAACTTGGGCCTATATGGGGAAGAGACTTATTCTAGGGCTCCTAGAAGTGGTTGTGGTGGGCTTTGAACTCAGCCGACTGCTGTGGTGCCCACCTGTAATCCCAGCCACTCAGGAGGCTGAGGCAGGAGGATCCCATGTTGGAGACTAGCCAAGGCAATGTAGCGAGACCCTGTCTCAAAATAAAATTAAAAATGAAAAGCACTAGGATGTGGCTCCATGGTAGAGCACCTGCCTAGCATGTGGGAGCCCCTGGGTTTGATCTCCAGTGTACAAAAAGAGAACAAAAACAAAAAGAATGGAGCTCTCAGGTTTCCAGAGCCAAGGCCACTGCTTAGGAGTTGATTACTTTCTGAGCTGTTTCACTTTTATGTGACATGAGGTTGGCCTTAGTGTCCCCATTTCCCAGCTCAGCAAACTGAGGCTCAGAAAGGTTAAAGCAAAATGGGCGACCAGCCCAGGAGCTGGAGTTCGGATCCAGGGCCGAATGATTGTAGAACACTGTCTGTACCCAGGTCCGGGAAGTGGCCAATGGGGCAGGGTGCACCCCAGGTCCCCCGCTTACCCTGCTGTCTCTCCCCAGTGCCCTCCCGGAGCCTGCTGTTCTACGACGAGGGCGCCAGCTCGTGGGAGGACGGCCGCGGCGCACTGCTGCCCGTGGAGCCCCCAGAGGGCTGGGACATCCAGCCCGGGGGCCCGGCGGAACAGCGGCCCCAGGACCCCCTGCAGCACGACTACCTGGACGGCAGCCACGAGACCACCAAGTACCTGGGAGAGGCCTGGCCTGAGGGCATCGGGGGCAACGGCACGGGTCCCAACTTCTCCCACCCTGAGGACTGGTTCCAGGACAGGTGGGGACAGCCCCCTCCCGGCCCCAGCCCCCTGAAACCCCTGCAGAAACCCCGGCGGCGGGGGCGCTGACTCGGTCATCCTTGCTCTTTTTCTCCCCAGAGACCTGGGCCCCAACACCACCTTACAGCTCTCCTAGGCCCCGAGACCAGGACACAGGACTCACCCCTGGTGCCCACAGAGGACTTCTCACGCTCACTGACTGGATCCCCCCGCGCCCTGTCCCTCGGCGCCCCCAGAGGAGAGGGCCCCCCCACGCCCCGTCCCTGACATCCGGACTGTCCCCGCAGGCCAGCCACTGCCTGTCCCTCCACAACCATCCGTCCTCAGCGAAACCACTCAGAACGACCACAGGACCACTGCCCCTGCACGCCCCCCACACTGTACAGACCAAGAGCAGAAATTGTTTGTAAATAATGAACCTTATTTTTTATTATTGCCAACCCCCTAAGATATTGTATTTTACAAATCTTCCTCCGACCTTCCCCCTCACTTGTTTTATATTTTATGAGGTTAGTGCGGGCTTCGCAGCTGATCCCTGGCCTGGGACAGTGGGACAGCACCCACCCCCTCTCCTGGCCTCCCCCTGTCGCCGCCCAAGCCACTGGGCCTTTTAATTGCCAGACCACTTCCTCTACCGGCTCAGCTCTTGCTTTAAGAAAGCAAAATTCAAAAAAAAAAAAAAAAAAGATGCAGCATCAGTTGCCGACTCTGTGTCTTTCTTAGAGGGGATGAGAAGAATCTGTTTGTTTTATTTTGGTTTTTTGCTTTGTTTTTGTATGGTTTGGTTTGGACCTGAGGTGATCCTCCTGCCTCAGCTTCCTGAGTACTGGGATTATGGGCATGCACCACCACGCCAGCAGTTTCTTAGTTCTTGTATCCTTTGCTACACCTGGATTAAAGGCACAGATTTCAGAGTAAAAAGAACTAGATCCAGGTACAATGGTATCCCAGCTACTCAGGAGGCTGAAGCAGGAGGATTGCTTGAAACAGGGAGTTCCAGGATAGCTTGGATAACATAGTAAGACACTCTTGCCGGGCGTGGTGGCGCACGCCTTTAATCCCAGCACTCGGGAGGCTGAGGTAAGAGGAGTGTTGTGAGTTCGAGGCCAGCCTGGGCTACAACGCAAGCACAAGGCCCGCCTCAAAAAACCAGGGTTGGGAGTTTGGCTCAGTGGCTTAAGTGCCTACCTGGCAGGCGTGAGATTGTGAGTTCAATCCCTGGTGCAAAAAAAAAAAAAAAAAAAAAAAAAAAAAAAAAAAAAAAAAAAAAAAAAGACACTCTCAAAAACAGAATGAAAGAAAGAAAGAGAGAAAGGAAGAAAGAAAAAGAAAGAAGCACGGAAGCAAAGGTGGTGGTGAATGCCTGTACTCTGAGCACTCTAGGAGCCTGAGGCAGGAGGATCACAAGTTTGAGCCCAGCCTGCGCAATTTAATGATTTAGCAAGACCCTGCCTCAAAATACAAAGTAAAGAAAGGGCTGGGAATGTAGATTATTGTGGAGGCCCTGGGTTTAATTCTCAATACTCCAAGAAACAAAGAGGAAAAAAATGAAAAAGAAATTATATTTGTGTGCCGGAGTTGCCCCTTGTTAGGTGAATATGAGAAACAAAATTCTAAATCCAAGGCCCCTGGTGTGCATGCCGTATTTATTTTATTTATTTATTTATTTATTTTGGTACCAGGAATCAACCTCAGGACCTTGCATTTGCCAGGCAGGTGCTGTGCCGCTGAGCTACATCTCCAGCCTGTGCACTGTATTTAAGCCCCTTTCTCGAATACTCAGGGACTTGTGCATCATTACATTACCTTTTATGGTGAAAGAAGAGATTT
>RJWM01028359.1:0-25700 GCA_004363535.1 Dasyprocta punctata | reverse complement strand
ATACTCATATGATTGGATCAATCTTGCATGTCTATATCTTTTAATGTAAGAAACCATTTTAAAGATAACGATGCGCAAATTGCAACCATTGTCAAGCTTCTATCTTCCGGCTTTGTAAACCTGCAATGTTGTGTATTTACGCTAGTTGTTTGCTTGTCTCCTTTGCTTGTTGTTTTTACTATATATGTCGTTTTTTTGTTGAAAAAAAAATGATCAATTCAAGAGAAATAACAAGTCATTTCAAAGATGATAAGTACCTATAATTCATGTTTGAGAAGTGCCTATCTCGTACAATCCATAATATAGGGGTATGTATGGCGCTGCTCGTTGAGTGTGTTCTAAATATCCACCATTTAGATTTGGGAAGAAAATACTCCTGGGTGGGAAATGAGCCAGTGAGACTCCTCTGAGTGGAGACACCCAGAGCAGACAGTAGACATTGGTGTGGATTGCTCAGGTAGCCCACGCCGAGTGTGGTATGAGTCCCATATGTACCAGTGCTGTCTCGAGTAAGACTGGCGGAAGTCGGTGCCACAGTTCTTTTCCCTCCTGTGGAGGAGCTGAACCTGCTTGGGTGCTGAAAAGAGAGCGCTTTGCAAGGATGCAAGGATGGATGATGGGGTGACGGGGGGTCAGAGGGACTGTTGACCTGTGCAGAACTCTGGAGACCAACAGCAAGACCAGGGTGGTGACAGACAGACGAGGAACAGTAGTGGTTTCTTGTCATGGTTGTCCCAGGGAGAAGGACTCAGTGGTGATCCAGGTAAACAGAGAGACCAAAACAGTGCCAAGGCGATGCTATTCAGTGGGTTTCTATTTCATCCCAGAAGTCTCTACCTTCAATTTATTGGATTTAGTTATTTTTGGAATAGTTACGGGATGGAAATAGCAATCTCAGATATAAATACATTTGATGTTCATAGTAAAATAAGATTTCTTTTCACAACTTTGTTAATTTTTCTCCTATAAGGAAGATTATGAAGGTTTCAGCTGTGGCTTATGAAGGAACCTCTTGTCATTTGTAATATGTACATATCAGCTGGTAGCCAGAGCACTGAGTCCCTACCATGTCACCAAAAGGCTGTTCCTATGGTGAGTCATCCGTGCTCTGGGTTCACAAGCACAACTCAGAATTCATGACACCTGTGGATTTCGAATCTGTCTCCATCATGGATTCTGAGGATTCTCCCTATATTTTATCAGTCAACATATTTTTATTTGAGTTAGTGCACTGTTACTTTTAATTCTGTAAAATAATAAAAGAACATAATGAAATCTTATGTCCTGTATACTCACTTATTTTTTAATTATGAGGTTAATTTGGAGTAACAACAAACTTCAGTAGCCTAATACTCTGAATATTGGATATTCCTTATTTATGTTTTATTATTGTGAGGGTGAATTCTGCTACTGGCGGGCACAGAATCCTCATGCTTTTATGACACATGGCAGCATTAATGCTTTTGTGTGTGTTTATTATATGCACAGGATTTTTCTGGATCTCTCTAAAACAGAGTCAGTGTTCTCTCCTGTGACTGCTTCGTAGTGAGTCCCAGTGTCAACAGAGTCATCTTTAAAGAAGGGGTACAAACTTCATATGGAGGATAGGAGATGGGAAAGGAGTTTCCTGGCAAAACAAATGAACTGACAGTGTACCCAGGCCCGGCTTCTTAGCAGTGTTTCTGAGTCAAGGGACAAAGGAATACCTGCCCGAACAAGGTTTGCATTTCCCCTGTTTTAGTGAGCAGGACTGTTTCCTTTTGTTCCTGATGTAATGAAAATAAGCATTCAGACTTTGTGCTGGGGATGTCAAATCCTACTCCCCAGAGCCTGGGTTCATTGTGGCTTTGAACCAGACACATTCTCCCCAGGCCTCATTCTCCAGTCTCTGGACCCAAGGAAGGTTCAGAGCAGCCCTTTACCAGCTGCCTCCTGCCACACTGTGAGTGTTTGCAGTAGATTCGTTTTTTTTTATTTTAAAGAGAAAAAAGAAATACCAGAAAAACCAAGAAGCAAACAAATAAAAAAAGCAACAATAGCAAAAGCAAAATGATAACAACAACAAAAACAACAACAACAAAAGACAAGGATAGCTATATAGAATTTCAAAACAAGAAGATAGGAATTTAACAATGGTTATTATATTGATTATTGTTATCTCCAAGATAGTTGCCCAGGTTACCAGATATAGGAACAAAGCAAAACAGTAAAATGGAACAAAACATTGGATTTCAAAAAGAAGACAGAAATTCCTCACAGTTGCTGTAATGCATATTGTTATCTTCCAAAAAGATGCTCATACTAACAGCTTTAGGCCTGTAAAGTCAATCAAACAATACAAGTGTTGAGATTTTTTTGTTTACTTCAGTGGCTACCAGCCTGACTTCGTCCAAATCAGTCCATTGCTTAAGGAGGGGAGCAGGCATTGCTCTTCTTGTCTCCCAGCCTGCACTCTGGCTGGCTCATGGGAAGGCATGGTTTGACTTCTTGTTTCTCTTCCCATTTCCTATGGCAGCTGCCCCTCACTTAAGTGAAGGCATGATTGGCTTCTTAATTCTCTTCTCATTCCCTTTGGTAGCTGTCCCTGGCTCATGGAAAGGCATAGTTTGGCTTCTTTTCTTTTTTTTTTTTATATTTTATTAATAATAAAAGACAAGACAGAAGAGAATCCCCCATACATGCTACGTTTCCCACTGTAAAGAGATGCTTGGGTTGTTGACCAGAGGCCTGGCCAAATCTACAAAACAAAAGTTAGTTGATGTTCCCTGGTTCCTATCAATTTAGCCAGACCTCCGAAACAGCAGCTTGCTGACCGCCGGGGGTGTGGGGGGGGTGTTTGTCCCTGATTCCAAGCCCGCGCGCCGGTGCCGCTCAGGCTGGGCGGCCTGGGCCGGGCCCCGTGTGGGGCCCTCTCTTTCTCCTCCGAGGTCAGGACCCCGGAAGGCAGTCCATACTTGCTTCCTGATCTGTGCTTGCGCCGCTCAGGCCGGGTGGCCCAGGCCGGGCCCCACGAGGGGCCCTCTCGTTCTCCTCCGAGGGCAGGACCCCGGAAGGCAGTCCATACTTGTTTCTTGATTCTCCTCCCTTTCCCCATGGCAGCTGCTCCTCTGCAGTAGTTTCTAATCTATAAGTTTAATACTATAGGGCAGTGGTTCCCAAACTCTTTTGGTATGAGGGGCCACTTTTCTGGAAGAAAACTTTTCCAGAGATGGCAGTGGGGTGTGTGTTTGTTTTCCAGGTGAGTTAAAGGGCAGTACAATCTAAATCTGCCTCCTGTGTAGTTTGTAGTAAGTTTCAGGTTCCTATGAGAATCTAATGCCACAGCTGATGTGACAGGAAGTGGCGCTCGAGTGGTGACACTGGTGATGTCAGCAGCTACAGATGAGGCTTCACTAGCCTGTCCACTGTTCACATCTTCCTGGGCACTTTGTTCCTAACAGGTCATAGACTGATACTAGTTCACGGCCCAGTGCTTGGGGACCCTCACCTATATGGTCTAAGGCATTTATAAATCTTCTATTAGTTTTCTACAACATTGGATCAGGAAGATATGCAACATTAACACAATCAACAAGCAAATGAAACAACACTAAAGCTTCCTTCACCTCAGATGGCTAAGCAGCTTCCAGCCAGATTCCTGTGCTGATTACTGGAGTCCAGGGAGCTCTGGTTCCACCTGGGGCCCATAGAACCTCTGTGAGCCCCATGATGTCCTGAACTGAGTGGGTACTGTGGGAGGAGTTGGGATCCCCTAGGGCAAGGCTGGGTGTGACTCATTCTCAACAAGACCGATCACACTCCAGCATCCTCCTCCCAGAACACTTGACCTGGAGGTCAGAAGTCAGCAGGCACATGGTACAAGATCCAGGGAATTAGGTGGATGAGCACACACTATCCTGTGTTCAAGAGCCTCCCTTTCCACTGAATAGCTCTTGGTAGCAATATTCACCCTGCCTTTTATTTTTATAAAATCACATTTTGTAGAAACACTCAGGAAAGAGCACTTCCAGAAGTATTCAGAAACTGGTTAGAATGATAGGATACAGGTATTTAAAACAAGGGGGGTAATTTGAGGGTGACTGATGGTAATGTGCCTTTTATTGTGGTAAAATATTTTTATTTTTATTTTTTAAGTTTAATTTTAATGATAGTAAAATTGAACAAAACATAACAGAACAAAGTCATTCAAAACAAAGCAGTAGAACTGGTACAGAACTACAAAGCAAGATACTAGGAAAACAACAGTTACTATAGTATATCTTGTAAACATCACAATAGTTGACAATTCTATCAGGTATAGTAAAATCAAACCAAAAACAAACCAGAATAAAACCAATCAAAACAGAATATGAAATAAAGCAAAAAAATTAATCAGAATAAATCAAAACAATGAGAACAATATTGGACCTCAAAGACAAGACAGAAGGGAATCCCCCATATTTGCTACAGTGCATACTGTCATCCTCCCAAGAGATGTTCAGACTGCCACCCCCAGGCCTGCAAAATTAACCAAAACATACAAGTATTTAGTTGCTTTATTTCCCTTAGTTGCTATCAATTTAGCCTGTCCTCTGAACCAGCAGGTTGCTTATGGGGGAAGAGGGGTCCTGATTCTCAGCCTGCATGCCGGTAGGTGTACGGGAGGCACAGATCTTTCTTTTGCTGGAGTTCACGCCCCTCGTGGCACTCACCAGGAAGGCAGACTAATTGTCTTCTGGTTGGATCCTCCCTGACCCAACATGGTGGGTTCTAAAATATTTTTACTTACACATTCACCAAATAATTATGTTGTGTCTAGTACTTTCACTCAAAGATTCTAAAACAATCATACCCTGTGAAACAATGTATTATAATCAGTGAAAGAGAAACATACTGAACTTGAGAGAAAAATTAATGTTGATGTTACTAAAGGAAAAATTTGTGTGGACATTTTGCTCAGTGTATGTAAGTATGTGTGTTTCCTGCACTGAAATAAAAGAGGAAATGTGGATAGATGAAGACCCAATAACGTCTTACATTACAGTGCACGAGTGTTTGTGAAGATGATTTATTTGACTGAACTTCTTATTGACATAAACCTCTTCAAAGAATTCAGTGAATGTATTCATGCAGTTTTTTTTTTGTTTGTTCGTTTTGGTTTGTTCTGTGGTTCTAGGGATTGAACTCAAGGCCTTCACACTGAGTTATATCCCCAGGCCTTCTTTCTTTTTTTTTTCGTACCAGGGATGAAACACAACCTCAAGTGTGCCAGACAGGCACTTAGGCTGTGGAACTAAATCCCCGCTTCATGCAGTTTTTAATGGTGAAGGTTGGAAATGGCAGTGAATCTGAGGCAGGACATTAAGGCATGGCAAGGCAGCTGAACAACTGGCTGCGGTCTTTCAGCCACAAAGACCTGCCAGTCACGGTCAGGACACATGTGCAAAGCAGCTTCCCAGTCCTGCCCTGGACTGCCTGGATCTGACGTCAGAGTGGGGTATAAAAGATGGCGGCCATTGATCTCATGGCCACTGTGTTCTTTCTCTAGCGCTGTTCCTGTCTGCTTGCAGGGTGTATTTTCTTTTCCACACTCACTCTTCAGAGCACTTCTTTTTCTTCAGAACACTTCTTCTTCCTTCTTTTTCTCCCTACTTTAACTGTTAATAAATGTATAACCTCTACAGTCTTTGTCTGTCCAGTTCTTTGAACTAAGGCTTGGAAGGGATTCCTAGGCAGGCCAGTATGCTGTAACAACCCCATAATACCTCATTTGCCTTTGTCTTGGCATTATGATGTGACCCCCCTCTGGGTAAACGTCTCTGTCCTCCTTCATTTCTTTTGGTGTCAGAGTTCTATGAGGCATGCACTTGGGGCATGAGGCACAATCCTCTGCTGAGAGTTTGTTTGACTGTGTGATGTTGGTAGGGCTGTGGAATTTCTGCGGTACGTCTTCACTTGGGGAAACTCAGCATTTGTTCCATCACCTCACAAATGCTTACTCAGTAAGTATGTGTTTGCTTATACAAGAAATAAAATGAAAGGGAAATTTCCCAGTCAAGCATAGAAAACAAATAAACTGATTCTAGGGGATTTTCCAAAGATAAAGACAGAACACTTGATTTCTCTTTCAAAAAACCCCCAAAGTATGGACTACTTTGGGAACATGCAGCTCCCAACATGGAAAATGATGTAACTGCCTGGGAGAACTTCAATGCAAGTGAAGAAGATAGTTAATTTGTTCCAGAATGGAATCTTAATCTTCCAGGGAGGAAAATTAAAAACAAAACCATACAACTCCTGGAAAATCTGACCTTCCTCTATGCAGATGCACAAGTTGGGCAGGGGATGGATGGCACACTAAAAAGGAAGACAGTTCAGTTCACTCTGATTCCAGTTTTGTTTTAGTTCTTTTTGTCATCTCAGGAGAAGAAAGGAACTCATCAGAATGTAAGTTTAGATCACATTTAAATTTCACTTTTGTCTCTGTTTACTTTCTGAGAAAACAAATGTGGTTGGCATTTAACAGTGGCATGCAAAATGTGGTAGAAAGTATGGCAAGTGTCTAAATAAAAAATTATTATAGTAAAAGACACATAGTCATTCATCCTACCCCTCAAAATACTCCCCTTAGCTTCAAAAGCCTTTCTGAAGCATTTCTGGAAGTCTTCTTGCACGAGTGTCTTTAGTTGTGCCATGTGGTTGCCCCCAGGGATTCATGGCACTGTTAATTTTTTATAACAATAACTTTTTATTTAAACATTTATGGTGTATTCTAATCTTTCTTTTGTAGAAGAATATCTCTTAGAACAGTGCAACAAAATATAGCAAGAATTACTGTGACTGTCTGTAAGTTACCAAAAGGGGTTCTGGTAAATGAATCCATCTTCAGGTACAGAGAATCTCACTCTCCCTACTGCACATGTATAGAATGACTGTGCCCCAAAGGGAAAGCTGTTGGGTCCCCATACCAGGGTCATAGGTATGGAATATTGCACTGGACAGTATCACGATCACACTGGGCACGTGACATGGGGAAGATAAGAGGGACTTTAATGACAGTATCGTTGGCAGAAAATTGTGAGCTCTTGCATTAGTAGCCATTCTGCATTCAATGGAACTTTGCTCTAATGCAAGAGCTCACAAATGTCTTACCAATCAATAGTTCCTTCATCAGTACCTGTGCTTTTGGCACTGACTGATTTTGTAAAAGAGAAAAGATGCACTTTGGTTGGGACATTGAGGGATCTGAGTTTTCCTCTAGGAGCGGGGCTTTGTTGAAGGAAAGGCTCTGAAATCAGACAGAACATTATCCACCTCTCAGCACTCTTAGAGCCTTGACTGCTTGCTTTTTATAAATGGGATGATCTGATGCTCCCTATGTAGGCACGGGTGAAAGTCAAATGTGATGTGACTGATTGGGTAGTGGGTTTGTTGCTAGGGGTTTGGTCTTGTGTGCTACAGGTGAATTTTCTGGAGCAGCTTGTTTTGGTGAAGCTACCTATTTGCAAGGGAATTGAAGGGAGGCAGTAAGTTATACAGATGCAAGCTTGAAACCACAGGCTACAATCACACTGGAGCCTGCATTTTCCACCCTTTAAAAGCGGTCTGGGTCTTTGAACCTTCTGTGGGGTCCCTTCTGACCCTGCACCATGGTCTTCTGTCAGGCAGCGTGGAGACTCTTTTTTCTTAAAGGTCAGGTTGAGGCTAGATTTCCCTCACTTCTTGTCAGTTTAGACATCTAGAGCTCTGAATGCAGTGGGCTCTCGATTTCTACCTCCTATGGCTGACACATTTCTCACATCCTTTTTTTCTGTCCCAGACTGATGGTAGCTATTTTCTTTGTTTCCTTTTGGTGCTGAAATACTTTAAGAAATTATTTTAGTTTATTATTATTTTTAGATAGCTTTCAGATAGTTTAACAGTGACAGTAATATATGTATACTTTCTCCTTGTTTCAAAACCTTAAAACTGCAAGTGAAGCTCAAATTGCAGATGAAGCTAGAAACCCATTTGATTACTCAATCAACTGTATTTCTTGACCCACTGTTTTCAGAGGTGATGATGGGTAATTTGGGGTATATCGTTCCAGATTCTTTTTATTTTCTTTATGTATAAATAATTAAAATCAAAGAAAATGTTGAAGTCATAAAAAATGTTCCTAATACTATTTGGTACTCATTACACTACATTTATTCTTTTGAATATATCTTGCCAAATTAACTGTGTTCATACCTGTAAAATTATCCAAATTTTAAACTTCTACACAGTGTGTCTTAGACTACTGGAAAGCTTACATTACTCTCCCTCTTTTGGAAAGAATTTATTTGGAGTCTAGTTTTTCCTCTTTGTAGACAGCAGTGAAATGGACATCACTGTTTCCTTCTCTGTTTCCTAAAGGTGAGATAAAGTAAAGGAATTTTCTGAGTCATTAGACCATCAAAATTTTCAATGGTAATTAGTGGAAAAATGCCAAATAGAGGTCCTTCCCTTGGACTTGTGTTATTAGCATTTTCTCTCATAGTCTCATCAGTAGTTTGATTTTCATATTCTTTTTTTTTATTTTGAAGAGAATAAAGCCAAACAAAATAAAACAGATTAGAGTCAATCAAAACAAAACAATGAACATGGCATATGACTTCAAGAAAAGATAAAAGGAAATCAATAAGGGCTAGCATAATACACCTTGCTATCATCAAAATAACTGCCCATTCCATCAGGCATAATAAAATCAAACAAAATAGTACAGAATAAAACCAATAAAAACAAAACAATGGAAGCAATATAGGACTTCAAAACAACAGCAAAATAACAGTGGTTACCATAATGTCTCTTGTTATCTTCTGAGTAGCTGCCTATATCATCAGACATAATATAAGCAAACAAATCAAAATAGAATAAAATCGCTCAAAACAAAATAATGAGAGCAATGCAGGGCTTCAAAACAAGGTAATAGGAAAGCAACAATGGCTACCATAATGTATTCTGTTATCTTTGAAATAGTTGTCCATGCCATCAAATATAATAAAATTAGACAAACCAAAACAGAATAAAACCAAACTAAATAGAACAATGAAAACAATATGGGATTCAAATCATGATAATAGATTAACAATGGTCATTACCTTCCCTTTTTAGACACTTTCTCCCCTTTCACTTTCACAATCAATTAAAATAAAATAAGTGATGTAACAGTTTTGATTTAAAAAATCTTCAAACATACTTAGGTTGTTATATAATTTAATGTATAAGTTAAAACATAAAAAGGATTTCGACTAGCAAGAATATATAATTTATCTGTCTAAATTTGTCATCAATGTTGTCTGGGAAAAGTAATGAATACTCATTTTTGGGGGGAGAGTGTTAAAATAATGGCAGGAAATTTGGAAAATAGAACACAAAGGTGCTCAAATCATGTACAAGTTCACTATTCAGAAGCAAAAATCCTGCCTACTTTAAAGTATTTACTTCAAACAGTTTTCTAACTATGTAAACTTGTACAGTACATGTGAAATCATAAATGTTATTTTAATAGTCTATTTTGTAGGACAGTGGGATTTTGAAAACAGAGTATGTTCTTACGTTGTGAGAAAAATTGAATCAACAGTAGCCAGGAGCTCAGGAGAAGAAAGGAAATTTTATTGATGATATCGCGGGCCCCAGAGGAGTAATATCCAATGTCTGATGTGGTTTAAAGTTTGTCTTTTGTAAGTTGGCGAGCAGAAGTTACAGGAACAAGAAAAGCTTTGAAGGTAGTGGTACAATGGATGTCCTGTGAGGAGCATAGTGGTATGTCACAAGTTATTTTCAGCACAAAAGTTTTAACTTTGATAACACACCACATGATCTAGCTGAGTTCAGAGGCAGAGAACAGAGTGTAGCTTTATTGAACAAAGTGGCTGCGATTAGGTCAGGATTTCTGCTTCACTTACGATGTGATTTATTTTTGCAATTAGGCTAAAGTTATTGCTTATCATCCTATAGTATTTTTTTCTGTGGTATATGTACTATGGCAACAGCAAGACAATACCACATAATAAGTTGTTTTAAAGTAAATCATAGTTCTAGAGATGAGATTTTACTTTATTTTTTTATTTATTGGTACCAGGAATCAAACTCATGACCTCATGCCTGTCAGACAGGAGAAGTGCCTTTGAGCTACATCCCCGGGTAATTCTAGAGATTTTAATGTAAGTTATATCCCATTTAATATTTTTCTGAATAGGAGCCTTACCAGATAAAATGATGGTTACGCTAAAAGTCTCCCAGGGGCAACTGCTCGCTTGTAGCTATTTTCTCACTCTCTGAGGGTCCAGTGTTGCACACGCTGCTCCTTGATGGGCTTGAGCTCCCTGGGAGGCAGAGGGGTGGACGCGAGGTGAAACCAGCGATGCTTAGGCCCTGCAAAGCCCCAGGGCAGTGCCTGGGTTGTGTCTGGGGTTGGCAGCGCCGGCGATGCTGCTAAAGCCCAGTGCCGCCGAGCTGCTAACTCAGGGCCCCGGCGGCAAGATTTAGGCTTTTAGCTCTCATACCATCGTGGTAGTAGGACCACCCAGGAAGGAGAACAGCTGGGGAGTGAAAAAGCTAAACTAAAGCAGAGAAACCCAGGCTTTTATTCTTGTTGCCCTCGGTCCCATAGTTCAGCAGGACACATTGCAGTCAACAGAAAGGACTACATTTTCCAAACTCCTTTCCAGGTGGTTGTTTCACATTTGCAAGTGCGGAACAGTGAGTGATATTTAAGCCAAACATTTCTGCGGAGCATCTGGAAAGTCTCCTTAGATTTTCTGGCTACTAGTTTTTCTGGCACTTGGGCCCTCTCTATGAGGAATACAGATGAAACGACTGGACTTGGAGCCACCATCCTGTGCCGGGAGGCCATCCTCAGGCTGCAGATCAGCTGGGTCAGCCTGCCATTCCCTACCCTTGACTTGTTTCAGGAAGTAAACAAAGTCACTTAGGTTACTGTTATTTTAGATTTTCTATCACACGCGGTCAAATTTAATCCAGTCTTGGGCAGTGGACAAGGCTTGGGCCTTTCAGTTGAAGAGAATATAGTCAAGAGGAGATTTCTACTTGCTTTTCCTGTTGTGATTTTATATCTTAAAAGGAAACACATTCTGTGTGGCCCAGTTTCCCTCCCGGACTGACAGCCGTGGAGTCACCGTCTCTGACACTGATTTCTACTCCTTCATCAGGTGCTCTGTCTGTGGCTGGGGAGGGGCAGGGCCTCAGGGTCAGGCCCAGGTGAGGAGGGGGCAGCTCCCCAGCCAGCAGCTCTGCGTCTGGGAGCAGGGAACAGGGGCCTCTGCTTGGGTGGCACACATTTGGGATGGAATTGGGGAGAAAAAGGTAAAAAAGTGAACAAGGTATTTGGAGAGAGAGTGAGAGCAGTGTGGTATTCACACCTTCCTTTGCCAATTGGAGAAACAATCTATACAAAGTCAGTTTAAATGTTCATTTTTAATGCTGTTAGATTCAGGTATGGTGTGTGTGTATGTGAGAGGGAGGAGAGAGAGAGGGTAAGAATGGTGTAGAGAAAATAAACTTAAACGTGGATATCACCGCTATGTTTACGATCGTTGTTATGGCTACCAGGAAGGGGTGGCATCATCCTCATGTTTAGAAACCTAGTGTTAAATGTTCTACCTTGGACCATGAGGGTCCAATTTTGTCTTCTTCAGGTGTTATTAAATATCGCCGCTAGATGGCAGTATGAGATTAACAAATAATGAAATTGCCTTCTGATGGTTTCTTTAGTAATTGAAGCGCTCTTGAAGACAGGCTTGGGAAAAAGCTTTCCAAGTCTAGGAATACATTTTGTAGACTGTGAAACTGTGCACACATTTTGAATTATTGTTCCTATGCACATTTAATTCATGGTAAAGGCCCGGAATTTTCAACAGATTCTCTGAAGTTCAGAACATGTAAAAATGTGAAATCACGCATCTACATTAATATTTCTACCTTTTGTAGTTTGAGGAGAAATTACAAAGGAAAAATGACTTCTCTGTGACGTGATTTAGAAATACATAGCTCAGAGTTCTGAGTCATCCAACATTCCTTCTGCCACCAAAACAGTAATAAACAGGAGGGCTCTGCTCCATTAGACGCAAATGCTTTTCATAGTCTGCCCTTTGCCACTTTCGAAATGAATAAAAATGAATGAATCCTGCTGCTGTTTTTAGTACTATTTTCGATTGTGAATATTGCTCATGGATTAGAATATTTGGCACATATGTGTCTTTTGTATTCCTAGTTTTATATTTATCCTTTAATTTGTAGGAAATTTAGATATCTAAAATGTGATCTTCCTCTTCGTGAGAGAATACTCACACACACATAGTAATGGTAGTTATAAAATGTTAGTGTCCACAAAGCTCTTGAGACACTCTTTAGGAACAGGTGCTATTGCACTTGTGTAACAGGTGATATCGAACTCTTACAAAGAGAATTCTATTTTCAGGTGACTCTGTAAGACAGAAAAGAGAAGCTAAGTCCATGGACATGTAGTGATCATCCTGAAGCTCCATGGAAAGAGATGAAAGACTTAGATGGCAGATTAAATTATTCTTTGCTCAAGCTTTTCTTTTTCTTTTTCTTTTTTAACAATCTGACTTTGCATGTATGTGATTATCAGCAAATACTTTTCTAGGTCTATTTTTTGTGTGTCAGTATCTCTTTGTTCTAACATTTACTTGTATAGAATGTATATTAATAATATGTCTGGTCTCTTGGGCCCCACTTTTAATTTTGAGAATTTTCTTGATATAGTTTCTAGTGAACGATTTCTTTTTTTTGTTTGTTTGTTTGTTTGTTTGTTTTTGTTTTGAGACAGGGTCTCACTCTGCAGTTCAGCCTGGTCTTGAACTCGCTTTGTGGCCCATGCTGGCCTTGAACTTGCAGCACTCCTCCTGCTTCAGCCTCCTGAGTGCTGGGATTACAGGCATGCACCACCATGTTCAGCTCAAGTGAATGATTTTTTATGCCTTTAAAATCATTTATCCAATTTAAATGTTATTTTGAAAGACATAATCCCTATGGAAGTCTGATCCCGGAGGCTTGAGTGTGTCTTTGGGCTGCATGAGATTTCTTCCTCAGATATTGTACCCTTTGTGCAAGATAGTAGAAAGGCACTATGAATGATATCACTAAAAGAAGTACAGACTTAAAACCAACGACCACATGCATTCATTTACTTAGCATGTAATTATTGAGATTTTGTGCACCCGGCTCTGATCCTGTTGCAAACAAACATTATTCCTGACCTGGCGCAATTTACAGGCAGCAGGTTCGAGTTGCACTTTCAGTGATGGGAGCTTCGATGGGCCAGCCAAGTCCAGGACGAGAGAGATGGAAGGGGTGGAATTATCTACCTTTCAGGGGCATTGCATGTGAAGATTAAGTTAGTTTTCAGGTAGAGAATCACTTCATGAACTATAAACACACACATTGCTTCCTAACAAAAAGTTCTCAGTGTAATCAGCAAATGTGTGGGATCAGGATGTCATGCTTCGTGTGTGAAATTTTCCAGTACTGGTTTTCTGATGGTTTGCATGGGAAAATCCCACAAAGCTAACTCCCAGATCACCCCAGGGTGTGGAAAGTGACTTAGAGAAAGTACAGTGAGGTCTGTTTGCCCTTGAAAGAGCATGCATACATTAAAAACAATGTATTTGCTAAACCAATTTTTTGTATTGTTCACAGTCAGTTACACATTTAACTCCTTATTCTAGATTTAGCCAAGAGTAACAGAGGACTGTAATAATCAGGATGTGGTTTTTGCTTTAAATTCTGCCTGCTGTAAGAGGTCTGCGCAGTTCTGCTATCTTCCTATGTGAAACAGGCAGTTTGGCCGCTAGGCTTGGCTAAATAAATAAAGGCTCTTCTAAATTCACATTTGGCTGCTTGGTTTCCTATGCTGGTTTTAAACCCATAAGAGTTTCATTGCACGTTTGTGGGCTGCACGAATGCCCAGGGAAGTGGAGGCAGCTCTGCACAGCAAGGAGCTCTGGGGTTTTGGAATTGTTCACTTAAGTTCTACACTAAATCCAATACTTAAGTGTTGTGAATTCAGGGTTGTATTTTTTTAACAGAGTTGGGAAGTCAAACGCAGGGCCTTGTGTTTGCATTTGAGACAGAGCCATGGTCTGTAGTCCAGGCTGAGCTTCAACTCACTATGCAACTCAGGCTGACCTCAAATTCATGGTAATCCTCCTGCCTCAGCCTCCCAAAACTGGGATTTCAGGAGTGAGCCACCATGCCTGGCTCAAAACCAGGGCCTGATGTGTGTTGGGTAAGCTTGTACCACTGATCCCCATCCCCAACCCTGGTGCTTTCTTTTAATTCTGCCTAGAGAAACATGAAATGACAATGCTTAGTTTGTTGAGGCTTTGTGGCTTCTCTCCCTCTCTCTCTTTTCTTTCTTTCTTTCAAGGTTTGGATTGCTTTTTTATTACTTTTGGTTGTTGGTTTTCTTTTTTTTTGAAAACTAAATAACTGACTAGCTGCACACAGGATCCAGCTCAACCTGGTCCCGTGACTCAGCACAACCCACCAGGGGAATGCCCGGCCAGCCTAGGAGGACACAGAGGTATTGAGCCCAGCCCAGCCCAGGACCCCAGAGATGCTCACCAGGGACTAGACAGCATAACTATAGGGCCTTGGAGAGCTTGGCTCTGCCCATAAGAATGTAGGGCACATGCAAGCTCCATTGTGCAGTGTGGTGGCCAGGGCGGTGGGTCCTAGAGGTTGTGGGACCGACCAGCCAGGAGCAAGGCCATGACACTGTAGGCCTGGGATTACCCAGGCTTGCCTGGCAATCCAGAGGCTCTGAACTCCTCACAGCCAGACTCAGGGTCCAGGTGGCACCACACTCTAGGGTACATGCCACATAGCAGCCTGGGTTCAGGAGGTCTCAGCCCCCACCCAGTAAGGGTCCAGGTCGCACCACACTCTGGGAAACAGTCTGCCTAACTGCCTGGGTCTGGGAGGTCTTGGCTCCCATTCAGTAAGGCGGAGGCTCCACCAGCACACTCTGGGAGTGCACCCTCACTAGCTGTGCACATGATCCAGATATACCTGGTCCTGCGACTCAGTATGACCCACCAGGGGAACGCCGGTCAGCCTCGCAGGACACAGAGGCACACAGGTCCCAGAAGAAGATGACAAAATGAAAGACCAAGAGGCAGTCTAAATCCCTCAGCCCACCAAGAAAAAACCCAAGAGACACTGAAATGGAAGATACTGGGAGTCACACAACTAAACTTTCTGAAATGATAGCAAACGCAGTAAAGAAACAGCTAGATGAGGCTATTGAGAAACTGAAATCAGACATAATCTCTGAACTAAAAAATGAAGTGACAATCACTATTAAAGAAATGTGTGTATCTAAAGAAGAGCAAGATAAGAAAATAAAAGAACTTAAGAAAATGATGGAAACTTGGAATGAACAATATAAGACACAAACAGACTGCATGAAACAGATTCAAAGGGAATTGCAGGAAATGAAAACTTCCATGGAAAGTTGGAAAAACCGCTGGAATAAAGCTAAAGATAGAATCTCAGATCTTGAAGACAGCATGGGAAATGATGACCACGAAAGAAAAGATCTCTTAAAAATAGTAAGGAGCCATGAAACAACAATTCAACAGCTGCAAGACAATGCCAAGAGAAATAACACAAGATTAATAGGCATCAATGAAAAAGCAGGGGTCAATACTAAAGACCTGCGAAGACTATTCACAGAAATAATACCAGAAGACTTTCCAAACATGGGAAGAGAATCTGAAATACAGGTAACTGAGGCATACAGAACCCCAATTAACCATAACGAAAATAAATCTTCACCCAGATATATAATAAAAAGGGTATCAGAAATACAACACAAGAAAAAAATACTAAAAGCTGTCACAGAAAAGAAACAGATCACCTATGAAGGAAAGCCTATCAGAACCATGGTAGAGTTCTCAACACAAACCTTTAAGTCAAGAAGAGCTTGGAATGAAATATTTCAAATCCTGAAAGAAAAAAACTTCCAAGCCAGATTGATTTACCATGCAAAACTATCTTTTAAAAATGGACAGGGAAATAAGATACTTTCATGACAAAGAACAACTGAAGAAATTTATGGCCACCAAACCAACACTACAAAGAGTACTGAAAGACACTCTACAAAGAGACAAAGAAAGCCACAATCATAAGAACAAAAACAAATGGAAACCACTAAGCAGGGCAAATAATTAAACAGAAAATGTAGAAAACCAACAACAGAAACATATCATGACAGGGATGAGCCAGTACATATCAGTTATATCAATCAATGTAAATGGCCTCAACTCACCAATAAAAAGAAACAGACTGGCAAAGTGGGTTAAGAAACAAAACCCAATAATATGCTGTGTACAAGAAACATATTTCACTCAAAAGGAAATTCACAGACTAAAAATCAAAGGCTGGAAAACAATACTCCATGCAACAGGAACCCAGAAAAAAGCAGGGGTAGCTATTATGTTTGCAGACAATATGAACTTCAAACTGAAAATGAACAAAAGAGATAAAGAAGGTCACTACATACTTGTTAGGGGAAAACTTCAAGAGGAAGAGATTACAATCATAAATATGTATGCACTGAATATGGGAGTATCCAACTATGTAAGATAATTCTTAATAGACATGAAAAAACAAATAAACAATAATACAGGGGGCCTTAACACCCAACTGTCACAGAGAGACAGATCAAGCAAACAAAAAATCAGGAAAGAAATAACAGAACTGAATCAAACTTGTGAATAAATGGACCTAGTAGATGTGTAACGAATATTGCACCCATCAACATCAGAATACACATTCTTCTCAGCTGCACATGGGTCAGTCTCTAAAACAGATCACATACTGGTCCACAAAACATGCTTAAGTAAATGCAAAGGAACTGAAATATTTCCATGCCTATTATCTGACCATAGCACAGTAAAAGTAGCTCGAAGAGCAAAAGTAATTGGGAAGGGAAAAGGGGGAAAGAGAAAGGTGAAAAGGAAAAGATATAAATCTGTATATATGTATATGTAAGATAACTAAAATGAACACACTGATGAATGTATTAGTTATTGAGAAAGAACAATTAATACTCATATGATTGGATCAGTTTTACATGTCTATATCTGTTAATGTAAGTAACCATTTTGAAGATAACAATACGCAGTATTGCAACCATTGTCAAGTTTCTATCATCCGGTTTTGTAAACCTGCAATGTTACTGTTGTGCATTTACTCTAGTCGTTTGTTTGTCTCTTTTGCTTGTTGTCTTTGTTATATATGTCTCTTTTTTTTCTTCTTCGCTTAAAAAAATAAAAAAAAAATAAAAATAAAATTTGAAAAAAGGAATAATGCTCAGTTTGGCATAAACACATCTCATAGTAAGCAGCACCAATGAATGATGTGGGTATTTTCCATCACGCAGATTGACAAACTGTGGGGGCAACCTGTAGTGATATTTTTTAAGTCAGGCTGTATGCTCTAATCTCTTCACAGAAAAGATCTGTGAAAACCACAGTTATGGGCAAACGAAATTCCACCAAGGTGCAGGAGTTCATCCTTTTAGCGTTCACAGCAGATGTGGGGCTCCAGCTGGTGCTCTTTTGCATCTTCCTCATCATTTATGCTCTCAGCCTCTTGGGAAATCTCACCCTGATTTGCCTGATCTGTGCTGACTCTTGACTCCACACGCCCATGTACTTCTTTATTGGAAACCTGTCCTTCCTGCACCTCTGGTATGCTTCTGTCTATGCCCCTAAAATCCTGATGACCTGCATCTCTGATGACAAACGCATCTTCTTTGCAGGCTGTGTGGCCCAGTTCTTCTTCTCTATGGGACTGGCCTACAGTGAGTGCTACCTTCTGGCCACCATGACCTATGACCACTACGTGGCCATCTCCAACCCCCTGCTCTATTCCCAGGCCATGTCCCCAAAGTTGTGTGTCAGTCTTCTCATAGCTTCCTACCTGGGCAGCTTTGCAAACTCCACAGTCATCACCAATGAGACTTTCACCCTGAACTTCTGTGGTGGCAACATCATCGATGATTTCTTCTGCGAACTGCCCCCGCTTGTCAAATTGGCTTGTGACGTGGAGGCCAGCTACCAGGCTGTGCTGTATTTCATCCTGGCCTCCACTGTCATCACCCCCACCACACTCATCCTGGCCTCCTACCTCTTCATCCTTGTGGCCATCCCGAGGATCCGCTCTGCCGCGGGCTGCCTCAAGACCTTCTCCACGTGCGGCTCCCACCTGACAGCTGAACCCTGTACTACAGCTCCATCCTCTTCATCTGCTCCCGGTCCAGCACCAGCTACGCCCTGGAATGGGACAAAGTGGTGTTGGTGTTCTACACCGTGGTGATCCCCATGTTGAATCCCTTGATCTACAGCTTGTGAAATAAGGAGGTCAAAGAGGCCCTTTGGAAAATTCCAGTTAGAGCTAAGTTTCCTTAAGCCCAAGTACCTGAGAAGTGAAATTTTACAGCAGGTTATCACTATGTCCTCGTCACTAGACTGGACTTTTTGAAAAAAAAAGAAAGAAAGGAAAACAATCATTTTTGTAGAAATAGTAGTCTGCAGCGCCGGGCGTGGTGGCACATGCCTTTAATCCCAGCACTCCAGAGGCTGAGGTAGGCGGAGCATTGTGAGTTCGAGGCTGGCTTGGGGTACAATGCGAGCACAAGGCCAGCCTGAGCTACATAGTGTGACCCTGCCTCAAAAAACCAGGGCTGGGAGTTTGGCTCAGTGGCTCAAGTTCCTGTCTGGCAGGTGCGAGGTTGTGAGTTCAATCCCCGGTGCCGCCAAAAAAAAAAAAAAAAAAAAAAGAAATAGTGGTCTGCATGTATGTTTGAAATACTTAATAGTTACATTTTGGAGAATTGGATTCTTGATTTTTTTCAATCACTTTATGCCTTACTTGTCATGAATTCCCTTCCCCTCCTGCAAAAGCTCAGCTTTGCTGTTCCCTACAGTCTCTCCTTTATTTTACTCTTTAATTAATTTATATTTTGAGTTTCTCATATGGGAAAAATCATATTGTTCTGATTTCTGCCTCTTGTATAATGCAGGATAACAAGTTTCCTCTCCCATAGATGAAATAGAGAACAAATATAACTTAGAGTCAATGTGGACTTCCAATTAAACAGCATTCTCCCCTACCTAACTCCCCCCAAAATTAGAAGAACATAGCAACAGTAAATCAGTGACATGAAATGGGTAGGAAGATGTAAATAGCCTGGAACACAGAAACAGATACATAAGTAGAGGCAGACTGAGTGAGATTGCAGAAAAACTTTACATACAAGGGGAGGTTCAGAATGGAAATCTTTGCTTGGCAAAGCAGGGATTGATAACTAAGGACCTGTAAATGTTTGTGCTTCTTTTTTTCAGTTTTATGCATAAATTTAACATGAGAGACTATTTCACTGTGATACATCACATTTCTTAATCTTAGTAGTCTTTTTGTGTGTAAAACATGAGATTGTTGCAACATAAAAAGGCTCCACTACTGATGGTTTGCAGGACTTTCCTAGTGCAATACTGCACGCTGGAAAGTTTGAATGACAAAAATATATTTTTCTACAGTTCCAGAGACCAGATGTCCAACTGCAAAGTGCTTGTGGGTCTGGGTTATGGTTTATACATTGTGTCAACTTGAGAAGTCTAGAAGCTTAATTAAGTAACTCAGCAGCTCTACCTCCTGGGGTATAGAGCACAAGCAGTTACCTGTTCACTGTATCAGTCTGAAGGTCAGAAGTTTAACTGAGGGACTCAGCAGGGAGCCAGGGTTCTTACTTTGTAAATATCCTCATCCTGTGCAAAGGAAGGCAAGGAGATTTGTGAAGCTACACCCACCCTTGAGGGGGTCGGCCAGGGTACAATATAGGGGAGAAAAAGTGGCTTTTTCTGGCACCCTTTATGCTCTGGCTGCTGCCTTGAAGTGTTGGCCCTGTGCCATGCCACCCTGCCTTGGAGCCAGCTGATTATGGACTGCAACCTTCAGAAACTGTAAGATAAATAAACCTTTCCTTCCCTAATTTTGGGTGTCAGGTATTTTGTCTCAGCAAGGAGTGAAAAGTAACCAAGACAGGCTGCTTCTTGTATGGTCTTCCTCTCTGGCTTGCAGATGGCTGCCTGGCTGCAGGGTTTCCACATTCCCTTTCCTCTGTGGCCTCACATCTGGAGTGACTTTGTATCTTTGAATGCTTCTTGGTAAACTGGCCATTCCTGTGGGGTTAGGCCCACTCTAATGGCTGCTTTTAGCTTAATTGCATCTCCATAGGCCCGAGTTCCACATGCAATCACATCACAGGTCCTGGAGTCCAGGTTTCAGTGCATGGATGGTGGCGAGACCTGATTCTGCTATAACACCAGGGCTGGGCAGAGCCTGTGCAGTGAAGGAGCCAGGCAAGGTCATTCTGGGCAGAGAGAGGAGCACGCATCATGGAAAAAATATTATAGAACATATATTTCAGAAAACTCTCAATAGCACAGTTCAGGGAAATTCTGTTATCAACACATTTAATGATTATATTGTGATGCAGAGCCATTGACAGAGTGGCAACTTTTAATAAGATCCTGCTCACCTGATCATATCCTAGTTAATGTGTTATCTCTCCCCATACACCACTCAGACTCTTAATTGTGTCCTTTGAGAACAGAGGCACATATTTCTGGGTGCTGTGTGGAAGAGGTCTCAAAGGGCTATTGAGGAAACATCTATATTGTGTCCCCCGAGCTGCATAGCAAAATGCCACAAAGGATGGACAGCGCCACCTCCCAGAACTGGTGCTGCTGACCAGTGGTAAGCATTTGAGACCACGGGAGGCTGAGTGGTTTGGCCTTGCTGGATTTAGAAGGGGAATAGAGTCTGGTGTGGCTGTCAGGTGATCATTGTCATGCCAACACATAGAGACGTGTGCACACACACGCACGCACACACACACACGGGCTCTCTCTAACTCAGATTCCATCCAAAGGTGTATTTTTTTCTAATATACAATTTGAAATTCATTCTGATATCTGTGCTGAAAGATCATATATTCAGCAACAGTGAAAAGAAACCGAGCACAAAGAACTGAGTTCAGATCTGTCCTCAGTGGCTGAGCTATTCTGCTACTCATGTCAGTATCACACGCTGCTCTCCCTCCTTGGAGCTCATCTTTAGATGCTGGAGAAACACATCCTTTGCACCGGATTTTTCACGTCCCAGTGAAGGCAACAGGGAAGAGAGATGCTTCTGGGAACAGTGCTATCTGGGTGCAGTGGTTTAGCATGCTCGGTTGTGATGTTTTCTGTGCCTTTTATCTCACAGTCACACACAATCAACAGTGTACTATAGACTCCAGGTGGATGGTGGATGTGAGGTCTCCGGAGTGAGTCTTACCTATTTTTTTCTTTTTTTTTTTTTTTTTTTTTTTTGAGGCAGGGTCACACTATATAGCCCAGACTGGCCTCGAACTCACAACACTTTCCTACCTCAGCCTCCCAAGTGCTGGGATTAAAGGCGTGCACCACCACGCCCGGCCCAAGTCTTACCTTTTATGCATTCACCTTGTTATTATATTACCGTGTACTGTGCCAGGAAAGTGCACACTTTGTTTTTCTGAGAATTTTAAGCAAGGTGAGAAGTAGACAGTACAACAGGAAAAAACAGGTTCAAGACACATAGGTCATTAATTAGATATTTTCTAATATGTCCTGAGCACAGCTAAGTTGCTGGAATTGGTTTTGATGCTGGAGTATGGCAATAAATAAAGAGACTTTTTTCTTGTGGTTGATGCATTCTGGTAGGGGGACACATTGAATATTTCACATAAAATATGAAAAATAAGAGCTAGCATATGATGTAAATTAGAATGCAAGAGCTAGAAATGGAGGATAACAGAAAAGGATCTGTGTAGAGTCAGAAGGATGAGGATTGTTGGTTAGAAGTGGGCATGGAATCTTTAAAAAAATAAGTAATTAGTATGATCCCTAGCAAGTAACATATGAAAAGGACATAGAGGAGATGTAATATGTAAGTTTCTGGAGAGTAGTGCTTCAGGGAGCAGGAATAGACTGGTTAAAAGACAGAGATGCATATTCGAGAAGGTGGCAAAGTCAACAATACAAGAGCAGAATGAAGGACCAGGAGAGTAGGGTTTTAGGAGTGACTGTGTTTTCAAGAGAGCTCAGCTGTGAATAATTGCAAGGTCACTGTGTGTGTGTGTGTGTGTGTGTGTGTGTGTGTGCATGTGTGATAAATTAGGCATCTTTATGAGGTTGAAAGTACAGGAGTTACAGTGCCTCATCGATCTATTTGACCATACTGACTACTCTGTGCACCATGTACCAGAGGGCATAAGGGTATAGACAAGTCACATGGCTATTGCAATCTTCTTAGTGAAAAATGGTGATGGTTTGAGCCACAGTGGTAACAGCAGAAGTGATGGGAAGTGGGAAGACTCAGGAAAAGTTTGAAGGAAAGGAAATTAAGGTTTTGATTTTGAGAGAATGAAAAGTATGTAGTAGAGAATTGGAATCATTTGATTCTAAATTTTTGAATTCAGAAAAAATGGTAGGAACTTCATTAATTGATATGGAGAAGGAATATATACATCAAATCTGAAAGTGAAGATTAACAATTTAGCTCCACACGTACTAAGTTTAAATACTTACATCTGTCCTTTATCTCTTGTTAGTATTGCTAGCACTGGAAATAAAGTGAGGCATCTTCTATGAGAGATGGTTTTAAATCTAAGAATACTAAGCATAAAATCCACTGATAAGTTCCTGAGAGTATTTGAATCCTCTAAAATTTTGTGCATTTATTCTTATGTCTATGTGGATACTGGGGAGAGTTATGTTTTATTAGTTCCCAGAGAGCTAGGTAATTTCTTACAATTCAGTCAGGAGTTATTTTCATTTGTAGAAATTAAGGAATATAGGGGCTTGAAAATGGATCGATTTCTTTTTTAGGGAAGCAAATCTTGAGGAGATAATATGAATGCAGTTGTCTTTGCTACTCCCCATGTATCCAAGGATACAAGGGTATAGAAGAATGTTTAGTCTGCTGTGGAACATTTTATCATGACAGGCAAGGTCCTCAATAGTTTCCTGCTGATTTTTTTTTTTTCAGCACTGGGGATCGAACTCACAGCCTCACACCTGCCAGACAGGCGCTTAGGCTGCTGAGCCAAACTCCCAGCCCTGGTTTTTTGAAGCAGGGTCGCACTATGCAGCTCAGGCCAGCTTTGCTCTCATGTTGTAGCCCAGGCCGGTCTCGAACTCACAACGCTCCGCCTACCTCAGCCTCCCGAGTGCTGGGAATAAAGGCGTGCACCACCACGCCCAGCATTTCCTGCTGATTTGCTTCAGAGATGTTAGCTGATTGGAATCATAACTGTTTGCTACTGGGAAGTGGACTAGCCATTTATGGGAAAATATGATCTTGAGAATGGGGATGAATTTCTTAATTCAATGCGTGTTTGGTGTAAGGTTTATGTAACAGTCACATCACGCTATCAACCAAGGCCAATGAGCTTTGCACTTCTAAACCAGTCTCATTTTTGTATTATGGTACTGGGTGACATAGATACTAAACTTTTAGATTTTAATAATATTCTTAATGATACCACTGTACTGACTTCAACTGCTTATTTGTAGAAACTTGACTTTATTATTTTTGTGTAAACTCAGAATTTACAAATACATTTTTTCCTCAGATTTAAATTAGCTACCATTTCATAGCGGCACTAACTGTTCAGTATATTATCTGTGCATTTTACCTATGTAATGCTGGAATTTTCTTACCATTTTGCATGTGAAGACATGTATGTTTGCAGGTTAAGTTATTTTTCTAGGATGACAAAGATATCAAGTAATGGAATCAGTTTAAATGACACTTTTATTTTCCTGTGACCAGCTTGTTTTGTTTTTGTCTCCTTATATTTCTTTATTTTAAAATTTAAATTATATATATATTCAAATTGCACACACTTATGTGTTACTATGGGATGTTTCTATAGATGCGTATATTGTGTAAGGTTTAAATCATATAGATATCCTGAAATATTTGTAATTTCTTTACAGCAACACATTGAAGATTCTTTCCTCTAGCCCTTTGAACTACACGGTAGATTATTATTACCTATAGTCACCTCTTTGTGTAATAGCACGGCTGAACTTACTCTTTCCTATCTATAACCTAGTTTGTAAGCACACAACCGTAATTACACAGAGTCTCAGTCCCAATACCAGGTCCCCAGCTGAACGAATCTGTGACTTTGTGTACTCAAACTCAATACTTCATTCTCATTCACTGCTATGAAGTCTGTAACTGTCAGTCCTTGGTTATGGAGTTGAAATGAGAACTAAGTGGGTTAATTAAATATGAACTGTATCATAGAAACTAACATATGATCAGAAAGGTCTGTTTTTTCTACTTCTTTTAATAGGAGGCTCAGTATACTACATTGTTATGCACAGCTTCAGACAAGAAATGCTCAATTTACAGAAGGCTACTGAAAGTTTTTGAGTGTCCATTACAAATCAAAGATAAGCCTATGGTTTTCCAATATCTACCCTTTACTCAGTCACACAATCTTTCAAGAAATTATTAGCCATTTCATTCTTCTCATCTGTTTTTTGAGAATAAGGGACTTTTTACATTAAAGCTAAAAGAATTTCATAATTTTAAAATCGTTTTTACTCTAAATCCTATCATCTTCCCAAGTTCCAGCCTGAAGTGCTATAATGCTAGATAGCAGGATAGTATTTCCTAAGATTTTTAGTAATTATTAATTAACCAATATACCAATTTTCTTATTTCAATAGAAAAATTAGTGTTAGTTTTTCCTCCAGTGGTGATAATCAGGTTTTTCTCAGTGAACATGGAACTGAGAAATCGCACCTTCCTGACTGAATTCATCTTGGTGGGGATCTCAGCAGACCCCCGCTGGCAGCTGATCATCTTTGGGATAATTCTAGCTATCTATTTGGCAACCTTGTCCGGGAACCTGACCCTGGTTATCTTAATCCGGATTGACTCCCGGCTGCACACACCTATGTACTTTTTCATTGGAAGCCTGTCGTTTTTGGACTTCTGGTATACCTCCGTGTACACCCCCAAACTCCTGGCCACTTGTGTTTCAGAAGATAAGCGCATTTCCTTGGCTGGATGCGGGGCCCAGTTGTTCTTCTCCTGCCTTGTGGCCTACACGGAGTGCAACCTGCTGGCAGCCATGGCCTACGACCGCTATGTGGCCATCTGCAGCCCGCTGCTGTACTCGGGCACCATGTCCTCCTCTCTCTGCAGCGGGCTTGTCGCTGGCTCCTACATAGCAGGGATTCTCAATGCCATCGCCCACACTGCCAACACTTTCCGGCTGCGTTTCTGTGGCAAAAACATCATTGACCATTTTTTCTGCGATGCTCCACCATTGGTAAAAATGTCCTGTACAGACACCCGGGTCTACGAAAAAGTCCTCCTAGGTGTGGTGGGATTCACGGTCCTCTCCTGCCTGCTCGTCATCCTCGTCTCCTATCTCAACATCCTCCTGGCTATCCTAAGGATCCGCTCAGCCTCAGGGAGGCACAAGGCTTTCTCCACCTGTGCTTCCCACCTGGTCTCTGTCATGCTCTTCTATGGATCCCTGCTCTTCATGTATTCAAGGCCAAGCTCCAGCTACTCCCTGAAGAAAGACAAAG
>RJWM01028358.1:0-25686 GCA_004363535.1 Dasyprocta punctata | reverse complement strand
GAATGTACAACTTTCCCCAATCCAAAATTTAAGAGATAATCACTTTAAAAAATTTGGTAAACATTGGTACAATCCATATATAATCACCTAGAGAACTAGAGAAATAGATATAGGACTAGGCTAGATTCAGAAAATCAATATAACACCTTCCACCTAGGATTTCAATACCTAGTAATGCCATTTAGAGGACTGTAGCAGCTAGTATATGTGAATTCCAGGCACATAATGAACATTGTGGAAGTGTTTGATTAAGAAAAAAATACTCTGTTCTAATTCACTAATTACAGAAAGGGACACTTACTCTACAATATTAAAAAATGGATGAAAGGTGCATTTTGGCTGCCTGGTGGTAGAAGCTTTGATTTTCAACTTACCATTTACTATCTATGTAACTTGACCTCTAGTTATTTCCTGCTCTGACTCACTTTTCTTTACTTTGTGTAAAACTGAAAGGATGACAGGCCCTGTTTGAAAAGCTTGAATCAAAATCAAATAAATGAGTATTTGGAACACATTGAGAAAAAATACATATTTAGAAAACAAAGTATTACCATATACAAAATAAAATAATCTTTTTTTAAAGAGAAAAAATAAAAATAACAAACAGTTTCAATACAAGTTAGTAGGAGAATTACAATAATTAATACATTGCATACTATTATCTTCATAGTAGTTATTCAGAGTACAAGATATAGGCATAATATCTTGTCCCAACAATATTAGAACAAACCTTTCATTTCAATGAACTAAGTAAGAGTAACTAACTGCAAAACTATTTTAAGTATTTTGTGAATATTTTTTTCCTTTTTCTCCTTCCTTTCCCCCATCACAGCTTGTCTTTTCTTTTGAACTGTGTCTTCCTAATTCACAGTATCTATTGTACCATTTTGGAGCCTATTTATTCATTCAGTTTCTCACACTAGTGTAACAATATGATGTTTACACATGTGAGTCTGATTTATTTGGTCTCAAGCAATGCAAATGAAAATAATGCTGAGATTTCATTTCATCTCAGAAAGAACGGCTATCATGAAAAATTTAATGATAACAAATGCTAGAGGGATTAAGGGGAAAAAGGAACTCTTCTCCACTGTGTGTGGGAGTATAGACCGGTGCCACTACTGTAGAAATCAGTGTGGAGATTCTTTAAAAAACTAGGATTACAGGTCCCATTCGATCCATCTATTCCCCTTCTTGGTATATTCCCAGAAATACTAAAAACATCATATCACAGTAATATATGTGCACCCATGTTTATAGCAACACAATTTGTAATGGCTAAGTATTGGAAAGAATCCAAATGTCCATCAGCTGAGGAATGGATAAAAAAAGAAGTGTTTCTTTTTAATATAATGGATACTACTCAGCCATAAAGAAAGATAAACTTGAGACTTTTATAGGTAAATGGATGCAACTCGAGACCATACTCATAAGTGAAACAAAAGTTCTTAAAAATTATTAGCACTAATATATCCCAATGAAATAAAATTTAATTATATACAGTGTAGAATAAGTAGAAAATATCTTTGTGTCCATACTTACCACAAAGTTGCTAATTGATGGGTCCCACTCTATGGAACTTTGGGGTCCATCATGGGGCTGACCCCTAAAACAACAACATATCTCTCCTACACAAACTCCTGGGCTCAACTTCTGGTCCCAAAACAGTAAACTTTCTGTCTGCCTTTCACGCATGTGCCAAAGGCCCTCCAGTCCCCCTCCTGACACCCTCCACTCTCCACCCCCTACGTCCAAGAATCCTCCAATCCTTTCCCAACATGATGACCTGTCCACTCACATAGTCTCCACTCCTACCCCAATCCCACAAAGGCAACTCTCTGACTTTGTCCCCGTTGAGGGAATCTTGCACTCTTCTTCAACACTCCTGTGCCTGAAATAAAGGCCTCTTTATCTCTCTATCTCTCAACTGTGCCGAAAAACCTAACACTAATCATATACATGTTATATATTATGTAAAATATGTATTATGTAATTCGAATAAATTATTTCTTGGATTTTTTTCTGGAAATGTAATGGTAATTTTAAAATTATTTTCAAAGCATCAAAAACAAAAAAAATGTTGTGATTTTGAATGTATAATTGTTATACTAATTGTTATGGTTTGTGTCTGGATATCTCCTCAAAATCTCATGTGGTCATAGGGAGTAGGTTTTTCAGAAGTGGCTTAATCTAGAGTTTGTGACTGGTTCATTGTCCAGTGCTGAGTTTGGGGGTATGAATGCCACACCCACCCTAGGGCAGGGAACCTGCATACAATATAAGGGAGGAAAAGGGTCTTGCTGTTACTTTTGCTATTTACTGCCATGAACTCTGTTTGCCCCTCTGCCATGACACCCAGCCTTGGAGGCAGCTGATTATGGACTGAAACCTCCACAAACTGTGAGCTAAATAAATCTCTTCTTTCTTAATTTTGGGCATGAGTATTTTGTTTCAGCAGTGAAAGAAAAGTAACCAAGATACTAATTTAATCAAAAGTAAGTCCATAGCACAATTAGGAAATCATGTTAGCAAATCTGAATAGTGATTAAAACAGTATGTGTTAGTGTATGAGGTATATATGTTTGGGTATCTATGTGTACCAAATCCGAATCATAAAATATCCTATGAGCTAGAAATGCAAAGTGTATGTGTATACGCACAGAGTTTGACTAAGCATGAGTTAACGTTTCTGTCCAAAGTGTGAAATACTAGAGGACTATATTAAACCTTTCATGCAAAATGCAAACTAAATTAAATTCCAAATGAATTATATATTTGATAATATTATAAAAATACTAAAAAGTAAATACCTTTACTAAACTAATTTGCTCTTTTCTGGATATTTTTATGTATTTCATAAGTATGAACTCATTTAGTATTCAAAACCCAGCATGGTTTAGACACAGTTGTCTGATTGCCATTTTCAGTTGAGAAAAGTGAAGCACTTTGAGTTAAGTATGTGAGCCAAAGTCAAATAGCTAGTAGAGATTAAAACAGGCTTAATGACTATAACACCATTGCTGATTTCCTTCCCTCAATTCTTTGCTGATAAAGAAGTCCACCTGTTAAATTTCCCAGGAAGACATGCATTTTTTTTTCACAACCATTCATGACACTTAAAATAATTCATTCCATCAAGGAAGACACTACTGCAAATGTGGTGCTAACTGGAATACAAGAACAATTTCTGACTTCTTTTCACTCACTAATAATTCATGAAGGAATTGATTCCTTTAGTCCTCCAAAATTAGCTTTCTAAATTTCCAATCCAAGTATCAGGAATGTTTATTCTGCTAAATATAACTTCTGTTTTTTTTTTACTTTTCTTATTATAAAATGTTTTTCCCTCTTCTTTCTTTAACCAATGAGCTCTTTGTCTCTTTTATATGAATCAGGCTTAGCAATGTCAGTGACAAAACACTTACTTTTAAGACTACTTTTCTTTCATAACATTACTATTGCTTTCCTGAAAACTTCTACTGTAAAATATTATATTTGTGTCATCAATTTTCAGTGCCCAAATGTTACATTAAGTAATAGTTTGGTCAGGATTTGCAGTTTATGGTATTGTAGTCATTGAATTGAAATCTGAAAGACTCCAAATCCCTCCTCACCAGTTCTATAACAGAGCAGTGAAGAGCCCTGCTTATCTGTGGAAAAGTTTTATCCTTCCAATGGGGAATAGATGATCATGTATGCTTATAGATTTAGGGCAAGAGAAGTCAGTGCTGGCAATATCTACTGCCAAAATCAAAAATATTGATTCTTTATCAAAACTATCTCAATAGTTGACATTCTAATCATATTTTCTGGACAATGGACCCTGACGAAATTCCATAAGTCCATTTTACTCTGTGTCTCTCGTGACTAATGTATCCCTTTGTCAGCTTCTGCTAGAGAAACTTTTGGCACACCTGTGCCTCATTAGAACTGTAATTGACAATGGGAAATAATTTTTGTTGTCATTAAAGTATGAACTGTTAGAGGGCTATTTTTGTTTGAAAATTTCTTACATTCTCAGCAAGTAAATTTAGAATTTATTCACAACAACGTCAAGTATATTTAACATATTTTTTTTCTTTTCTGTATTCTGAATGAGCTGACATTTGGAGCTATACAGACTCAGGGTCAGACTACCCCCACAAGGCTAATTCCCAAAGACAGTAATAATTAACCTAGGAGCACACTTTCTGTATAAGAGCCAACCACTTCCTTTATCTACATCTTATATATCAAGTCAATATTCCCTTGCCACAAATCATCCTAAGCCGTACCAGGGTACTAGGATTAGTCCATGTACTCCAGAGCTCACTGGATTTATCTAACCAATCCTAAAAATTTTCACTGATTTTTTTTTGCTTTCCACATAGACACCCCAAGCAAGACTTAACTCCTGATTGTTCCCTGCTACCATCTTCTGCACTCTGAAAATCCTGAAGTTGTCATTGTATGTGTATTTAGCAGATCACATACCTCTTCTTTAGGCAATTTAAATAATAAATTCTCCACTCAGTGGCATTAACCTTTATGCAAATGATGTCATACTTCTGTAAATCAACCTGTAGGCATAATTTTAGAACAGTTCTATTTTGTAACTCCATTGTTCTCCTATTTTCAGAGACATCTTGTAAGTGGCAGCCTCAATATTATCTGTGGGAAATATTCAGTCAGTTCCAGCAATATAATATAGTCTGTAATATTCTACCTACCTGGAATAGTCTTGTGTTTTAGTTAACATTGAATCACGTAATCTTTATTGTATGTTTAGAGTGGAACTAGCTTTTATTAATTGCAGTATTGAATAGTGATCGATATCGTAGAGCACAGTGTATACATCCTAAGACTTTAACTAATTCAGATATAATCTAACTGATACAAGAATTCATATGGAAACTATCTCCTTGGGGTGTTTCTGGTTCTCCACATAAATAAGTTCTCCATCTGGATGCAGTCACTTTGTCTGCTTTGGGGCAAACCCTGCTTGCTATTTCCCTCTCCAGGACTCTCCTTCACTTCTCCCAATTACTTCAATCTCTGATTCTGTAACTATTCAATAATAGTTTCTAATATAGGAGCTTAGGTAGCAATCCTTAGTTTGACAATTACTAGATTTGAGAGTAGCTAGCATAATAAAGTCAAATAGGGAACAGTACTACATTAATGAAGGAAAAACAAGATCAGAGAGGGATAGACATGGGTCTGTGCTTGACTAGGTAATGTAGTTAAACGTAGTTTCAAGACAGAATGAGACCAATAGTGCAAGTATGTTAGAAATTAGGCTAAGATGAGAAATCTGGGAAAACCAAGATTTTAAATTAATATTGCCAAATTAGCCTCACCACTGAGGTCTCTCATATCCAGAATAATATAATTGTTTGAAAACATTAACTAGAAAAGCTTGAATTGTAGTTAAAAACAAAAGCAAGATATATTTTTAGTTTCATGTTATCTGAAATTTACTCAGATTTTAGTAGGCATTTTAATGATCTAAAATTTCATTTACATTGAAATGGCTATTGGAACCCTATTAAATCCATGTTTATTTAAGCAGCCCTAACATTAAAAAATGAAGAAGAAGCTCCCTTCACTAGCTAATATTTTGTTGTCTAAGCAAAGTCAGTTATTGTCTACCATCCTAATTTTGTTTTTACTGATTTTATGTTTGTTTCTTTTTGGTTTTAATTCTGTTTCCAATCTAGCCCTTTTATTTACAGTTATATTTAAAATAATGTTGCATATCATTTTAAAATTGCATGGTGTAAAGCATCTGGTTTAATTATACTTTCTCTCTTATTAACATCTTTGCTGCAGCTGTTTTTCTCACAGACTGTTACTAGGCATTTACCTCATTTTTCCATTTTGTTTCCTTGTTTTATGTAAATTCTTATTCACATGAACAACTATTTTCTTCTTTAAGTTATTTTTATAGCGATTAATTGTGTCACTGGAAACCAAGGTTTGGTACAACCCTGTTGGAAAAATCCAGCAGTGCGTTCATTCCACATGCAATACCATTTGGCATGTTCAGGGACCAACTTGCTGCTCTTACCCATGGCTTCTGCCCTGCGGAAATCACAGCAGGTGGGACTGAGAGCAGAGGACCTTCAGCTGTGAGAAGCAGATGGAGACAACTGTTTTCCTCATCTACCGCTGCCCTGTGACACTTCTTGTGGCCTGTGGTAAATACAGATGAAATAGCTAAACATGAATTCTTACATTAATTGCCAGGGTGAGTTCTTGCTGACAGAGATAGTATCAAAGACGCAATTTAAAAAAGAAAGCTAACAATCAGTAATATTTTTGAAATATTTTTCTTATAAAAAATCCAAAACAAAAATAATAGAATAGCAATAGTTAATACACTGTATATTGTTGTCTCCAAAGTAGTTACTCAGAGTACAAGATATAAGCATGAAAAATTGTCCAAATGATATTAACTCAAAACTTTCTTTTCCGTGAACTAGGAAGCTGGTAGTATAACTATCTTAACTATCTTGTATTTTTTCCTTTTCTCTTCCTTCCTTTCTCCTTTCCCCTGCCCCACTTCCTCTTTCCTTTTAAACAATTTCTTCCCATTTCACAATATCTATTGGACATTTTGGACCTTATTTATTCTCGGTTTCTATAAATATTTCATGGTAAAATCAGATGGCTCAGAGGAAAAAACCATCAGAATTTTTTTAAAATTTAATTTACACATAATAATTGCACATAGTTTTGGAATACAGTGTAATGTTTTTATTTGCATAGATTGTATGGTGATCAGCGCAGAATGTTTAGCTTATTTGTCATCTCAAACACTGATTATTTTTGTGATGTAAACATTCACAATCCTCAGTTCTACCTGTTTTGGAATATGTGATACAATTTTATCAATTATAATTTCCTTCCAACATAGTTCTGCACCAAAATGTATTCCTCCTTTTTAGCTCAGTCTCTTTCTATATTCTCCCTACTTCCTACCTCCTCAGCCACTGCTGACCACTATTTCACCCTCTACTTCTTTGAGATCATGTTTTTTAAATTACATATGTGAACTAAATCATACAGTATCTTCCTCTGACTGGTCTGCTTCACTTACCATTCTGTTCTCCAGGTTTATTTACTTTTCTATAATGACAGGTTTTCATTCTTTTTTATTACTAATTATAATTTATTTTACACACACACAAGCATGGACATACACATGCATGTATATACATGTGTGCATGTATAAAGTTTTCTTCATACATATATAATATATATGTCATGTTTTGCTTTATTCATTTACTCATTGAGGATTACTTGGGTTGACTTCCCATCGTGGCTGTTCTGAAGAGTGCTCCAACACAGAAAACCAGATTTCTCTTCACCATACTTATTTATATATTTGGGAAATCATTCTTTGATAGACAGTGATATGAAAACTAGATATCTACATGGAAAAGAATGAAATGACCCCTATTTCTCACCATACATAAAAATCAATTCAAAACTGAGTTAAAGACTTGATATTATACAACCACTAGATGAAAAATAGAGGAAATGTTCTAAGACTTTGATCTGGGCACCAATTTTTGGACAAGAATTTAAAAGAACAAGAAACATACACAAATTTTGACAAATGCATCGTATCAGAACAAAATGTTACTGCATAGCAGAAGAAACATTCAACAGACTGAAGACACAACCTATTAAAAGAGGATAAAATTTTGGTGAGTTAACTATCTACCAAAGAGTTAATATCTAAAATATATGAGAAATTGAAACAATTTAATAGCAAAATAAAATCTGATTTTAAAATGAACATTACACTGACTAAATGTTTACCATGAATGGCCAAAAGGTATATGAAAAATAATTTTCAATATCATTAATCATTAGTGAGATGCAAATCAAAATCAGAAGAAAATATTGCCTCACTCCAGTGACAATGGCTTCAGTCAAACCATAAAATTAGCAAATGCTTGTGAAGACATGTGGAAAAGGAAAGGTTTACACACTGCTGTGGGAACATAAATTAGTACAGCTATCTTGGACATGTTTCAAAAACAAAATTAAAAATAGAACTATCTTAATTATCTGGCAACTGTGCTACTGAGTATAATGTGTATTCAGAATATTTTTAAGTAAATAGAATTTCAGTGTGCTAAATAAACACACCACATTTAATTGAATTATTAGGATAACAGTTTTAATCATTTTAGCTATATGTATAATAAAAATTTTAGAGTAAGTTTAAAGTGCAATTTAAAAAGGCATGAAATTTGACATTATGAGTTTGTGACTATAGACTAGAAAATTGCTCAATGTCTTAAGTAAAGATTAGATCATTTTGTATTCTTTTCAAGTGTAATAAAATGTGCATGTCTTCACATTTTTCTAAATTTCTCTGGTTGAAAGTAATATTCAAATGCTCTTGTATTTGACAATTGTTTAAATAGAAACAATTATTACACCACTGAGTCAACTTTCTGATTTATTTAATTTTCCTCATATTAAAAAAAAATGTGAGCCATGGATTTAGCTCAGTGGCATAAGTGTCCGCCTGGCAAGCGTGAGGTCATGAGTTCTATCCACAGTACCAAAAAAAAAAAAAAAAAAAAAAAAAAAAAAAAAAAACAGTGCCGAGTTAACTTCTGCTATCTTTATAGCTCCATTGGATATTAATACCCATTCATTTACAGTATTCATTTCATGTTCTGGAGTAGATATAATAGTGAGGAAAATGCTATTAGAGTTGCACCACCTTAACATAGGTTTTCGCATGTATCGTTGCAATATTTCCTTCTTGTTTTACGTTATGTAATTCATTGATTCTGAATTAAACACCATAATGACAATATAACAGGAAAATTATGTTCTAAACACAAGACATAATAAAGTGTGTATTTATAATAGTAAATGAAATAGGTGCAGGAGAGACTTCAGGTACCCTAGAGACTATACCTATGGAGAAGAGGAGAAAGGAAGGGAGGGGATGAAAAAGGAGGGGAAGGGGAGAAGAGAAAGGAGGTCAGAGAGGAGAGGAGAGTCCAGAAGAGGTGAGGAGAGGCGAGCAGAGGAGAGGCAAAGAGAAGAGAAACTGACCTTGGAAAGTCAACCTTTGTTTCAGCCATATTGGCACAGAAATATGAGCTTTCACTCTCTCAAGTGGAAGAATGCTAATGAATGTTCCAAAACATGATGCCTATGATGAAGAAAGATGTATTTTTTTTCATAATAATTGATAAAACATGCCCCAAGTTCATAACTAATCACATATTTTCCTTTGATTTTCAAGCTTTCTTAGAACTTCAGAACTCAAACGTCTTGAGTATTGACACCAGATAGCTATTCTGCATTATTTAATTTTATGAAGAGTCTTCACCATCCCCCTTCACAACCCTATTTTGTAAAAATAGTTCACCTGATGTGTGAAAGCAAGTCTAGTTATTTTAATATTTACTTCTGAATAACTAGACATTGGTAAATGGAAAATAATAAAATCAATAATTTCATATTACACATTAATATAATTCTACATTTTTGCTTCATATGATGATTGTCATATAGGTTTTATGAAGAGGTCGGAAAACAAAATGGCACATATGCTCCTGGGAGACACTAGCAGAATCGTGCCTTTGGAGGTCACTCACATCTAACCATGTATCTCCAAGACATCTGTGGTTGGGAGATGAAAAAATAATCCATTTTCCTCTTGCCTTTCAAATAGTAAATGAGAGCTAATGAAATAGGTTCAATTTTTGTCAACTAAAATTGCACTGCCAAAGTCTGATTTTATGAAGAAAAATTGACAAATTATACAAACCCCTAGCTAATTACTAATGAGAAAGCAGGAGGAAAAAAAAGAAAAACAATGATTGTAGTAAAAGGTGACAGAATAAGGTGTTGCAAAGATAGCTAAATATAAATTCAATTAATAGCATGATGTCAGTAGCACTGAAAACTAGCAGATACATTTCTAGAAGAATGCACCATTTCAAAATTGAAGTTACTTTCTATTCAAAGAGATGTTCAAGTAGTGCTAAAACATTCAATAAAATAAATTACTGATTATTTCTTCCTTAAAATAATACAACATGTATTTGGGTTTAGTTTATTAAACAATGGTAAAAAATTAATTATAAACTATTTTAGATAATAGGAAAAACTAGTTATACTCAAATTCGTAATACAAATATACAATAATATGATTACCCAAAACCAAACAAAAATTGTGTACAAAGCACAGTGATACATTATCTACTCATTAAAACTAACTCAATCACCATAATCTAGATTTTAATAAGTTCAGCAATTCATGAAAAAATGATAATGTAGGATGACATATTCTGGTATGTATCAAGAATCAATGCCAGTTTAGCATTAATTAATTGATCAATTTAATTTCATACAATAAAAATATTAATAGGGAAAATAGAATTGTCACTTGACTGTGTAGACAATATTTGGTAGCAGTGAATAATAAGCAGTTGTCAATTAAATCTGATAACAAAAATTTCTTTAAAAACTTCAAATAAAATCCATACTGCATGGTGAAAATTTCAATGTTTGTTGGAGAACATTAAAAATACCTAAGTAAATGCAGATAAGGGTACCACATGTTCTTGTAAATATTTAATAACTTGGAAATGATAGTCTTCTTAAATAATCTATGAGTTCAGTAATATTAATAGGAAGATCACAAGTGGATACTAGTATGTGGTAAATACAGGAAGAAAATGGCCAACTAGTTGAGACATCTAAAAAATAAAAAAAATTTTAAAAAACAGTGTGGTGAAACTTTATCAAATACCACTTTAATCTAAAGCAAACTTAGTAATGTATGTTTGTAATACTCGTGTTAGAATGGACCAATGGGTGCTTGGTGTGAAAAATGAGCCTTGGATCATGTTAAAGAACATATGACTAATTTGAATTTCTTCCTATAAGTAGGACCTCTAAGTTATAAATGTATTGTACTAAATATTAATTACATAATTAGGAAATAATATTGTGATCATAGAAAAATTACATGAAGAATATAAATCCTGTTGGAAAAATTAGTCCTCCAAGTGGAAGAAAGTGAAGTTGAAGTTATGGCATGTCTAATGAAGAAGAATGCTTACACTCTACGTAGGTAAGCAATCCTAGCAAGGAAAGTAATGCAAACCATACTGGAAATATTTGTGTGAATTATACTAAATTGCAAATAAAATAAATATAAATGAGGGAAAATACCCATATGTCAGAATAACACTTTAATTCAATCAAATTATATAAATAAAATCTATCAGCATTAACAGTAAGAAACCATGTGATCATAAAATGCTTAAAATATGTAAAAAGTCATTTCATAGAAGGAAAATATAATTTGTAAAATTCACAATATGGACTGTTACAGTTTGTGTCTAGATGTTCTCCCAAAGTCTCATGTGATCATGGGGTATGGGTCTTTCGAAGGTGTCTGAGTCTAGCGCTTGTGAGTGGTTCATTGCCTAGTGCTGGGATTAGCAGTGTAAGTGCTGCACTCACCTTGGGGCAAATGAGTGGCACACGCTAGAAGGGAGGGAAGGAGATGTGCTTTTCCCCTTTTGCCCTTTTCGCTCTTGTGGCTGGCAGCTGCCATGAACTGTTGCCCCTTAGTCACACCACCCTGCTTTGGAGCCAACTGAGTATGAACTGAAACCTCCAAAAACTGTAAGCTAAATAAATCTTTCCTTGCTTCATTTTGATCATCAAGTATTTTGTCTCAGCAACAAGAGAAAAGTCACCAAGACATGAGCAAATACATTAAAGTCAAGAACAACAGACGCACAATGGAATATAATCTTATAATTAAACTACTGGAGAAAATTAAAGTATATTTTATGAATTGGAAAAATCAGTAAGAATATGTAGATTGAACTAGAACATTTATTCATCACTGTGAAAATATAATAGGCATAGTCAGTTTGGATTGATTAACAGCATCCAGAAAGTTGAACATAGAGAATTCAGGAAAATCATGTGAGAAACAAACAAACAAAAAAATGCATCCTAATATAACCGATGAGGTGTTGCTGCTCAATTATCTTTTATTCTATTTTCTTAATAGAAATTATAAACATATAAAGTGTACCATGAAAAAGGAATATATGCAAAGGTATTTCTAAATTGATGGTGTACTAGTATTGCTGGTATATAGCATATTGTAAGTAGTGTATACATGTGCCCATATATCTTTGTAACCCACTATATTATGAGACCCCAAAAAAGTTAACAACCATATATACTTTCAATTTGATTTGAGCACTATTCATTGATCATTAAGTGTGATTCACTCTATATGTTATAGCTAATAATATTTTTTGCCTTATAAAAACTAATGTAAGACCACCAATCCATAGCAATTTAATATGATGATGTAAAATGTAAACAAATCAAAATATATAAAATTAGGAATTCTATCTACTTAAATTAGTTCAGGAATAGTAATCTTATTATTTTGTGCAGCTGACATTTTTAAAGAGATAATTAAATACATGATTAGACCTCCAGACTAATGTGGAGGAGACAAACTTTTAAAATTTCATTAGCCATAAACAAACACAAATTAAAAAGTTGTCTAGTGTATAATCCACACAACATTATGTTTTAGGTACTATTGTGATTCTCATTTTTCAGACAATAAAAATGAAGACACAGGACATGTAGTACATCACTTGCGAAAAGAATCACTGCCTGTTTTATCCAGGCAGTGTTCCTGCTCCATCTATGATCTGAAAAGCTGAACTACTAACATTATGAAGCAGTGGAGACACTGTTCAAGCACAAGTGTGTGCTGAGAAATATGCTGCAAATCACACAGGGAATACTAGCTTTTAATTACTACCATACATGTACCCGGATCTGTTTGAACACAAAATCTAGGCACCCACCATCCTTAAACGAAAGTCATGAACAGAGCTAGTATGTATGCAATCTAAACTGCCTTATTTTCCTTACATATCTCTGAGTCTCTGTTTAACTGACTGATCATAGTTGAGTTCAATCTAGGTCCCATTTCCTTTTCTCCTTACCTTGGTATATGTGATGTTTGAAACTCCCTTTGCATCTCATATCCATTATTTTGGGAACCTTACTTCATTTTTATCATTTTTGATTCCTTCTTCACAGGGACAGCCTCTTTCATATGGTTGCTTGTCTGTGACATTGCAACTCCAGGCAGAATTTCAATTTCTTCTGAAGGAAGGGTCAGTGAGACAAATAATAATTTACATACTTATATTTTCTCACTTCACTCTTTGTGTTTGAGCATTTCTTCATTTTACTAAATCACTTTCACAGTTCTATAGAAGGTCCTCTTGTATTTATCTTTCCCACATATGAACACACACATCACATATGCTATGACTTCTTTTCCCCAAAGTTTTGCAAAATCATCCTTTTAATGCAAATATTGTCATACTGCATTTATTATTTGAATATATTTAATAACACATTCTTTTCTACAGTATGCACTTTGAAGGGAAATGATGATGTTTTAAAATTCCACGGATGACTGTTGCAAACATATTGTTTGTCCGAGTAAGCAGCACCCATACCATTTCTCTTCCTAATAGATTTCAGTTAACCGAAGATGCAGATCAATTCCCAGCAACTGAAAAGCGTGACATGATTGATCTTGGGGTTATCATCAATATTCTGACATGGATTGGTGCAGACTAAACTATGATTTTACTGTGACCAAAGACACACAGTTGATAGCATTAGACTCAGAAGTTTCAAGAAAAGTTCTGTCTTTGCAGAGACAACATATGAAATGAAAAATTTCTGATTTTACTCAAAATGTGGTTTTCTGAATATGGTAACTAAAATGGATACAGACAACTTATTACATTCCAGTTGTAGCCCATAACCCCGTGAACTAACAGAAAAGTAGCAAGAAAGAAAGAGGCTTAAAGATACCATTGAATTATAGAAATAACTATTCTTATATGCTGTACCCCTCTAACCTTTATGTGACAGTACATAACATACTATTTAAACTAGTTTGAAACATATCCCTATTACTTACAGGCAGAAGTTTCTAATATATATATAATATTCAAGAATTCTCCAATTTGAAATAGTCACAAACTATCACTCTACCCAATTAATCAATAACAGTAATGTTTTAGAGAAGACAGAATTCTAAAGAGAACTTTTCCATGTTAAGAAATACTCTACTCATAGAATTTTACCTCAAAAGCTATTGTATATCAGATTAGCACAATGCAAACAGTCTGAAAATCTCATAACCTGTATTTATACCATACATCACAGAATGAAAAAAAATGGAGACCTATACATAACTAGATTTCCTCCCACTGAGAAAAGAAATGCGTGTTTGAATAACTACAAAGAGAAATGCATTTGGCCAAAAACAAAATGGAACTTACAAAACCTGAGTCCCAAGAATGATGATCAAAATCTAGCTCTAGATGAGACTAAAAGTCCTAATAAAATAAACGGGGTGTTTGCGTAATAAATAGACAGTATGCTTACGTTTAGAAGACTTGTCAGAGGTTACTGTTACAATTGAATGGGCCAACAATAGGTTGGGTTCTTGTACATGACAAGGAAAAATTCACCAAGAGTATACCTCGTCGTAGGTAGTAAGTAGCTACATTTATTGACAACCATGGGACAGTAACAGCAGGAACAGACAGAAGGACAAAGGGGAAAGGAAGAGGAAAAGGAACCCTTGATAACTCAGACTTCCTGTATTTAAAGGGTCAGGGCCTTCTATTTCCAGGTGCTTCTCATTGTGGTCAGAGGTCTCTGAATCCAGGTGACTCCCATTCTGTCTGTCACTGGTGTCGATGATCTGCTGCCTTGGGCATCATGCCCTCCTAAATTTTAACATGGATAATCATTAGGATGATGTTGTGTTTATAGTTGAAGGGAAGGGAGTGGCTCCCTCAACTTCTCTATTTCTAACCTTACTATTACCGCATACTTCACAAAATGCCCAACACCAGATGTTCAGCAGCTATATTCGATGAGAAAAATTCAAGGCAAAGATAGACATAAAAATGCCTTCATCTTCTTACGGAAAGTTGTGCAAGTCAGTAGCACTCATTAGAACAGTCATAACATGAGGATGCGGAAGAAACCTTAGGGTTCTGTAGTCAGGTGGGGAAGTAACACAGCACATGGTCATAGCAAAGGGAGGCCATGGCATGAGCTGGGATTTCAGCATCTGATTCCATTGTACAATCAATCACAGTGCCACGGATAGAACAGTGTGAAAATCAATTCTACACAGTCCAACAGAGCTTTAATGGTCAAAGATGATCCTTTTTAACCTGAATGATTCACGTGTTCCCCTCACCTCCATTAGTAACATTCAAATCTTCTCTGTTAATCTGGACTTTAAATTTTCTGTAAGAAAATAATCTACAAGAGAAAAGAGAGTAAGTTGGTTGTTAGCGATGTCTCTGAAACAATAGTGTTGTTTAAATCATTCAGGGACCCATAAAAATTTCTGACTGCATAAGTATAGATAACAGAATTTCTTTTATATTCATTTCTGGATGCTGAGAAATTCTGAATCTGGATACCAACATATTTAGTGTCTTACAATGCCCTGCTTTTCATAAATTGTACTTTCTCACCATGATTTCACATGGTAAAAGGACTAACAAGTACTCTTTTAAAAGGCAACACTCCCATTCAGGAGGCTTCTTGCTTCATGTCCTAGTCACCTCTCAAATATCCCATCTCTTAATATTAACATAGTTGATATTAGATTTCAACATACTACTTTTTAGGCACACAGATGTAGAGTACAAGAAACAACCTGTGGAATGGGGCTGTTAGATGTAGATGATATGAATTCTTCTAATCTTTAATTAGAGGATCCTCTATTGCATTTAAATAATTGTTACTGAAAAGGATTTGGGGTTCCTGGATTTAATAACAGCTAAGAAAAAATCAGGAAGCCATTGTTGGTCATTTGTAACACTTCAGCTACCTCAGTATAGGGCAATCAATGAGCTTGGATTGACTAGACCTGAAATCATTTGTCTCCCTCAACTTGAGCTGACTGGAAGAATAAACCACTGCCTTAAATAATTAGTTGTATTGAAGGTTTAGGACAAGCTTATTATGATGGCAATGGTAGTTTCAGAAAGAATAAGCTCTGAATTTCCTTTAAAAATGTACTCTTACAAAGACAGATACACAGCTGGAAAGATAATGCCCACCCATGATTGCAGCACTCTGAAAACCTGAGGTGGCAAGATCACAAAATCAGTTCCAGCTTGAGCAACTTTGTGAATTAATGAGACAGTGTCTCAAAATAAGAAGTAAAAAGACAAAGGATGTAGCTCACAGTGAAGGCCTTGTATTCATTTACCAGTGCCACCCACACACACACAAAAAAAATAGATGCTTATTGTTTTATTCACACAAATAGTTTATAGATACCTGGGTAAGAAATGAGTCAATGTAAGCTAGTCTGTGTAACTAAGATTAAGTTTTCTTTGTGAGATGGACCATGGTTAAAGATACTAGACAAGTGTCCAAAGTCTTGACTTTGTAATATCCACTGCATGAAACAATAAAACCAAGAAATATATCCTGTAATCTGGACACCTACATTGAAGATAACAATCCACAAAGTATTAACCCTTGTTAATCACCTATTATGTTTTATTGAAATTCTGTATCATCATTTTTGTTCTTTTTTCCTTTAAGAAAATAAAAAGAAAGGACTGCAATAAGAGCAGATGATCAGACATAGGAATTTGGCAGTGGTTAAGGATTCCATGCTGATACTGAAAGACATATTCAGTCACTCAAAGCAAGAGAAAGAACAAAATAGGACATGTTGCTCAGATTCTCCCCTACTACACAAAATAAAGCACAATAAGATTAAATAAAATGATTTTTAAGTCATGTTAGTGAAGATGAGTTTAGTTTTCAAGAATATAAAAGAGAAAATTCCATTCTAACTCAGTCAGGATGCCATAATTAAGCAAATGTTGTTCCTATTTTAAAAATATGGAGAGAACTTAACGAACTACTAATAATGGTTTGAAGAAGCACAGAATAGTGGAGTACTTGGTAATGTGGAGAACGGGGTGAGCAATATTAATAACTAATAATTATCCTCTTTATTTTCTAGGCCTCTAAGTTCATTTTCACTGCTAAGAACCAAGATGGAAAAAAAAACGTAAAATTATTCAAAACAGATTCATGTTCACACACACATGGGTGTTCAGTATTGTGTGAATGTGTGTATGCACGTATGTGTTCTCCATGACCAAAGGCTTGATACTATATTTTCGCTGTGGTTTGAGTCATTTTCCCATATGTTAACATTCATTGCCTTTGTAAAGGTAGGAAGAAGCTATATTTCTAAAAGGTGATAAGGCCATGAGGACTCTGCCCTCGGAAATGGATTAATCCGCTTATTGCACAAGTTGGTTCAATACAGGATGAGACTGGATCGTTTTCTCTCTCCCGTTCCTTATTGCCATTTCACTGTGGGTCATGAGGCCTGGGCAAGCAGAGGGCCAGCTTTTCCAGATACAAAATCTGCTGTTAACTTGTAATAGATTTCCTTCTTCCAGAACAGTGAGAAATTTTGTTGTTGTTGTTTTTACCTGACCCAACCTCAGATTCTCACATAGCAGATTAATGAACTATGAAAAATCTAAGAAATCTTTTCTTCTAGATCACTTTATATACAATTTTCTACATATTCTTTATATAGGCTTTTATTCTTTTTCAATTTCTTCCCCTTTATTTTTCTTACTACATATTTCCAGTACATAAACAATAAACTTAATGTGGGGAGTTGGTACAGACACATAACATACCTTAGTCCTTTTTTGTATTCTTTTTTTGTACCAGAAATCACACTCAGGACATGGTGCTCTCTCTACATTCTATCGCTTATATTTTATTGTATTCTTTATTTATATTTTGGGTTGCTCATTGAAGAGAAACCATATGATATTTAAAATTTGATATCTGATTTAACTCACTTAACATTATGGTCTTAAGGTGCATTTATTTATTTCCAAATGACTAAAATTTATCCCCCTTAAAGGTAGAGTAGCAGTATAAATATCACATTTTCTTTATGCACTCATCTGTTGACAGACACATAAGCCATTTCCAAGATTTAACTACTATAAATATTGCTGCTGTAAACATAGGCTTTAATTTATAAAGCCTGGGAGAAGTTTTATCTATGTGTGTCCCAATAATTTATGAGAATGTATAATTTTGCTATTGACTTCTATGTGAATTCCAAGTTCTGAGTTAGAATACAAAATTTACATTTACTTATAGATGTTTCTATTCAATCATGTACATATGTGTATATATTCAGGGAATACGAATGTTTAAAGTTTGAGATTTTATTTGCTTACATTTAAAATTATATGACTTACCCCTCAGAACATTCATCCATATTTTTACTTTTTAACTTGTGTATTTCTCAATAAGAATGAGCTATTTTTATGTGGGTTCTAAGTCACACTGTATATGTTGAGGTAATTGATGAATTAACTAATACATATTTGTTAAGAAACTTACATGTGAGAATATATACATACCTACCAGCATGTATGAATGGAATGCCAAACTTGTAGTTTAATCAGCTCACACTTTTTATTCTATGGTTGTCAAGCTAGCTAGTTTAAGAGTAATCAATCTCTTCAACCTAACTCCAAGTTTATAAATACTAAGTCAGCACTCACATATTTGAATTATCTAAAGATTTATCTCCAAAATCTAAGAATAAATAAAATCAGCTGTACTGACTATGTGAATGTTCATGCTTTTGTTTCTGGAAACACTGTATAATGAAGACTAAATTTATCCTTTAAAAGTTACTGACTTATATTTCCACTCCAAAGTGCAGACTTTCATCTTTCCCAATGATTTATTTGTGTCACTTTTTAAAGTTAATATTCTTGTTGTATCCCCTTTTGTGATAGTCAGGAAGTAGTGATATGTAAATAGACATAGATATTATCTCAGCTGAAACAAATATGTGAAAGCATTCATGCATAGTTTGAACATAGGAAGTACCTTATAAACTACTTCAGGTGATTTTTCCCACAGGGCTATCAGATAGATAAGCCAGTTCTATTAGCCAACAAGTTCAATAACACTAGGGTGACCCTTTATCAACCAGCTTTTTCCCATTCTATATAAAAATTCACATAAAGAACAGCTATTATGATTTGAGTGCTTCTTTTGGAATATAAATGAGTTTATTGCAGCCCTACTTGAAAGTTGTCCTCTTATCAGAGAGTGAATATTTATAGACAGCAGTCAACTAAGCCTGAAAAAACATTTCTCTGTTTCAGAGCAAATGACATTTGTAAGTGGTTTCACAGATCTTCACTATATATGGCAGTGGAGGTTGTTCACAATGTGGATCACAAATAACAGCTAATAAAGTACTATCAGCAATAATTCAGAACACAAGAGGTTATGCCAGCGAGAATTACTGAAGATCAAGGTCAGCAAAAAGTAAGCTGATGGGCATGGAAATATATGAAGGAAAGACAAAAAGCACATAATCTTAGTAGAACTGCATGATGTGATACTGTACTCTGAAGAAAAAGACAATGGGCAAATTTTATATATGGTCAAATTTCAAGGTCAAGCAATAGGTCAAATTTTAAGGAAATATGTATGAGAAAAAAACATTTTCCATTCAAAACTAGATAAGTCATTTTGATTGTAAAGAAATCTTAATATTTGTAGAAAGGTGGCAATTTTGTGATGGTTTCACTTTTTTACTTTAAAACTATAATAAGAAAAATAGTTTGAATATGATTGTTAGCCACTTACTTTGCACATTACTTTTCTCTATAGTTTAAAACAAATCTAAGAGATAGTTCGTATTGTCAGTACATTCTAAGTGATAATCTAGATCCAAGACCTGGGTCTAAATATTTCCTCCATAAGAAATAAGAAATAATTAGCATAATATTAATTTCAACTTGGGAAGGTAACATGTATGAAAAAAAATAAGTTTATTAAAACATGTCATATTGCCTTCTCTTTCCCAATATCAAAGAAGCATATCATCATGAATAATTTTGTCCAAATTATGGTATTATTATCTCACAGATCTAGTTGGCATCTGGATCATTTACATAATGGAAAAAAAAACAAGACAGTTACACAAAGAAATCACAATAGCTTTGAATTAATTTGCCAACTCAGTGTTATGCTTTGAATGATCATGTACAATAAGTTTGATGTCACCAAGAATCAAAACAAAAATGAAACACTAAATTGCAATTTTCATAGGAAATTGTAACAATAAACATCAAATAGTCAGTGAGTGTTTTTCCCTGGCCCATGGATATATATTGAACTCTAAAAATGCAAACCAAATCAAGAATGCCACTTTTGAGGTAAAAGTAATCTTTGTGATGCAGATGTGCTATTGAAATCTCATTTAAATCAAATAGCTATATTAATGCATTAATGACAACACCAAAAATCTAATACAAATCTAGTGAAACAATTTTTTTTTTCTTGGTGTCATTTCATCACCAGCATTATCAGCCATGCAAACTATGACATTATTACAAAATCAGTAAAACAATGTGAAGAACAAAATCAACCTGCCAATTTCATGTACTGCACACATTTAGGCATAGTGATCACATTAGCTAATGCTCAATTGGCAAAATACATTGAAGTAGCTGTTTAGAAGGTAAAGTGTAAATATGATCAGTAGAGACTTCTCAAGATATCATGAAATACAGTTTAAAACAATACAGACTGTACACCTGGGACTCACCCAGTCTTGCCTGGTGCTCCTGAGGCTCTGAACTCCTTGCAGCCAGACACAGGTTCCGGGTGGCACCACACTCGAGGGTGCACTCTGCCTAGCTGCCTGGGTCCTGGAGGTCTTGGTCCGCACCCAGTAAGGCGTAGGCTTCAGCAGCACACTCTGGGAGTGTAACCTCACTAGCTGCACAAAGGATCCAGTTCTACACAGTCCCGCGTCTAAATGCAGACTACCAGGGGAACAACCAGCCAGCCTCACAGGACACAGGTACTGGGCTCAGCCCAGCCTAGAGCCCCAGAGCTGCTCATCAGGAACTGACCAGCATATCTGCAGGGCCTTAGAGAATTTGAGCTCTGCCCATTAGAGCACCAGACTAGCTTCACTGTTCATGGGTACAGCCAGCACAGCAGGTCCTAGAGGTTGCAAACCTGCCCAACCAAGAGCAAGGCCCCAGCACTATCTCCTGATACTCACCTAGGCTTGCCCTGCACTCCAGAGGCTCTAAACTCCTCGCAGCCAGACTCAGGGTTCAGGTGGCACCATACTCCACAGTGTGCTCGGTCCAGTTGCCTGGGACCCAGAGATTCCAAACTCCACCCAGCCAGGCTAAAGTTCCAATGACACACCACAGGACTGCATCTCAAGTAGCCATCTTGGTCGCAGGGGTTCTAAATATTACACAACCAGGTTCTAGGCCCCAGCAATAAGCTCCAAGGGTGTGACCCTGATAGCTACAGGGAGGTTACAAACTTTGTCCAGCTCAGCATCCCAGAGCAACCCAACAAAGTACATCAGAGGAACATGGGGCCAGCATCACAGACCACAGAACATAAGGGTCCAGTGCCATAATCTGGGGGTGTGCCCCAGCTAGACATGGGGATATTGGAGGATTGAAACTCTACCCAACACAGTGCTCCAGTACAGTTCATTAGGAGGCTGCCTGCCCAGCCACACAGATCCCAGAAGAAAATGACAAAAAGAAAGACCAAGAGGCAGTCTCAATCCCCCAGCCCACTGAGAACAATCCTAAGAAACACTGAAATAAAAGACATTGGGAGTCACACAACTGAACTTTCTGAAATGATAGCAAATGCAGTAAAGAAACAACATCATGAAGCTATAGAGAAACTCAAATCAGAAATAATCTCTCAGCTAAAAAATGAAATGACAATCATTATGAAAGAAAGGTTGTTTATATATAAAGAAGATCAAGATAAAAAAATAGAAGAACATAAGAAAATAATGGAAATTTTGAATGAACAATATAAGACACAAATAGAAGGCATGAAAGAGATTCAAAGGGAAACACAGGAAATGAAAAATTCCATGGAAAGTTTGAAAAACTGCTTGAATGAAACTAAAGATACAATCTCAGATCTTGAAGACAGCATGGGAGCTTATGGCCAAGAAAGAAAAGATCTCCTAAAAATAGTAAGGAACCAAGAAACAACAATCCAACAGCTGCAACACTATGCCAAGAGAAATAGCATAAGATTAATAGGCATAAATGAAAAAGCAGGGGTCAATACTAATGACCTGAGAAGACTATTAGCAGAAATAACAGCAGAAAATTTTCCAAACATGGGAAGAGAATCTGATATGCAGATAAGCGAGGAATACAGAGCCCCAATTAACCATAACCAAAATAAAACTGCACCCAGATGTATAATAATTAGGGTGTCAGAAATAAAGCACAAGAACAAAATACTAAAAGCTGTCAGAGAAAAGAAACAGATCACCTATGAAGGAAAGCCTATAAGAATCAAGGCAGACTTCTCAACACAAACCTTTAAGTCACAAAGAGCTTGGAGTGAAGTATTTCAAATCCTGAAAGAAAACAACTTTCAACCCAGATTGATGTATCCTGCAAAACTATCCTTAAAAATTGATGGAGGCATAAGATACTTCCATGATAAATAAGAACTGAAGACATTTATGGCCACTAAACCAAAAAAGAGTACTGAAAGACACTATAGAAAGAGACAAAGACAGCTACAATCTTAAGAACAACAACAAAAGGAAACCACTAAGCAGCGCAAATAATTAAAAACAAAATGTAGAAAACCAACAACAGAAAGATATCATGACAAGGATGAGTCAGTACACATCAGTTATATCAATCAGTGTAAATGATCCCAGTTCACCAATAAAAAGAAACAGACTAGCAGAATGGGTTAAGAAACAAAATCCAACAATATGCTGTGTACAAGAAACACATTTCACTCAAAAGAAAATTCACAGACTAAAAATCACAGCCTGGAAAATAATATTCCATGCAACCCAGAAAAACCAGTGGTAGCTATTATGTTTACAGACAATGCAAACTTCAAACTGAAAATGATCAAAAGAGATAAAGAAGGTCACTACATACTCGTTAGGGGAAAACTTCAAGAGGAAGAGATTGCAATCATAAATATATATGCACCGAATATGGGAGCACCCAACCATGTAAGACAATTCTTAATAGACATGAAAAACCAAATAAACAATAATACAGATTTAGCAGGGGACCTTAATACCCCACTGTCACAGAGAGACAGATCAAACAAACAAAAAATCAGCAAAGAAATAACAGAACTGGATCAAACTTGTAAAAACAAATGGAACTAGTAGATATGTACCGAGTATCCACAAATCAACATCAGAATACACATTCTTCTCAGCTGCACATGGGTCATTCTCTAAAACAGATCATATACTGGTCCACAAAACATGCTTAAGTGAATGCAAAGGAACTGAAATAATTCCATGCATATCGTCTGACCATAGTGCCGTAAAATTGGAAACTAATGAAAAAAATAAAAATAAAAATAAACCCACAAGAAATCCATAAACATAAGGAAATTAAATAATACTCTCCTAAATAACCAATGGGTCACAGAACAAATTAAATAAGAAATTAAACAATATCTACAATTGAATGAAAATTCAAATACAAATTACCAGAACCTGTGGGAAACAATGAAAGCAGTACTCAGAGGGAAATTTATAGCACTAAACTCCCACATCAGAAAAATGGAAAGAACACACGTAAACAACCTAATGCTGTACCTCAAACTTCTAGAAAAAGAAGAGCAAGTCAAGTCCAAAGCCCAAAGAAGGGAGGAAATTATTAAGATTAGAGCAGAAATTAATGCAATTGAAACTAAGAAAACAATACAAAGAATTAATGAATTGAAGAGTTGGTTCTTTGAAAGAGTAAATAAAATTGATAAACCCCTAGCCAACCTTATCAAGAAGGAGAAAAAAAAAGCTCAGATTCATGCAATAAGAAATGAAAAGGGGAAAATCACTAGAGACCCTGTGAAAATACAGAAGATCAACAACACCTACTTCAAAAAACTTTACTCACATAGATTCGATAACACAGAAGAAATGGACAGATTCCCAGAGATCTATGAATTACCAAAGCTGAATCAAGAAGATGTAAAACTGCTGAATAACCCAATTTGAGCTAAATGAAATTGAAAATGTAATTAGGACCCTACCAACAAAGAAAAGCCTGGGCCCTGATGGATGCACTAATGAATTCTACAAGAAATTTAGGGAAAACTTAAGGCCAAAACTCCTCAAACTCTTCAATGAAATTGAAAGGGAAGCAAGTCTCCCTAACTCATTCCTGGAAACAAGTATTACCCTAATACCAAAACCAGAGAAAGACCCAACCAAAAAAGAAAATTACAGGCCAATCTCCCTAATGAACCTAGATGCAAAAATCCTCAATAAAATACTGGCAAATTCAATACAGAAAGTTATCAGAAAGATTATACACCATGATCAAGTGGGATTCATCCCAGGAATGCAGGGATGGTTTAACATACACAAATCAATAAATGTAATACACCATATCAACAGGACCAAGGACAAGAACCACATGATTATCTCAATAGATGCAGAAAAAGCTTTCGACAATATCCAACACCCATTCATGATCAAAACCCTACAGAAAATCGGAATAGATGGTCTCTACATCAACCTGATAAAAGCCATATATCATAAACCAACAGCCAACATCTTACTAAATGCACAAAAACTGAAAACTTTCAACCTAAAATCAGGAACAAGACAAGGATGTCCATTATCACCACTCCTATTCAATATAGTTCTGGAAATATTAGCCAGAGCAATTAGACAAGCAAAAGAAATAAAGGGAATAAGGATAGCAAAGGAAGAAGTGAAATTATCATTATTTGCAGATGATATGATGCTCTACATAGAAGACACCCAAAAATCCATTAGAAGACTTCTAGAAGTAATAACCAAATTCAGTAATGTAGCTGGATACAAGGTCAACACTCAAAAATCAATAGCATTCCTGTACACAAACAACAAAGTCACTGAGAGAGAAATAAGGGAAAGCACACCCTTCACTATAACATCCAAAGAACTGAAATACTTAGGAATCAATCTATCAAAGGAAGTAAAAGATCTATACAGTGAAAATTACATTACTCTAAAGAAGGAAATCGAAGAAGATTTCAGAAAATGGAAAGATAATCCCTGTTCATGGATAGGAAGAACAAACTTCGTGAAAATGGCCATTCTCCCAAAATTGTTATACAGATTTAATGCAATCCCAATCAAAATACCACTTGCCTACCTCAAAGAGCTAGAGAAAGCATTCCTGAAATTCATTTGGAACCAGAAAAGACCTAGAATAGCAAAGGCAGTTCTGGGCAACAAAGGGAAGGCAGGAGGCATCACAATCCATGTCTTGAAACTATACTACAAAGCTACTGTGATAAAATCAGCATGGTACTGGAATCAAAACAGACCTGAAGATCAATGGAATAGTTTAGAAGATACAGCCACAACTACAAACACACTTAGCCACCTCATCTTTGACAAAGGGGAAAAACATGTACATTGGAAGAAAGATAGCCTCTTTAACAAATGGTGCTGGAAACACTGGCTTTCTATATGCC
>RJWM01028357.1:0-25678 GCA_004363535.1 Dasyprocta punctata | reverse complement strand
AGCGGCAGTCAGACTTTCCATCTCCCTAGGCTGTTCCATATTCATTACATTATGAAACCGATCTGGCTGAAATCTCTGTTGAATGAGATAATGTATGAAAAGCTGGCTCAGTTTCTACAGATTCATAATAAAATTGTCACCGTTAAATTCCCTTTGAATGTTCTTTCAATAAAACTGGTAAAGCACCCTTTGTTTTAGTAGTTTTACATTTGTTATGTTTAAACTTGTATGCTGAATTATTCCTTTCAGGGCTACCAATGTCGCTGTAAATATAATATGCAAAAGCTTTGTGTCCCTTTTCTCTGTAGAAATGTTCAAGCTGTAAGTGCATGTTATCAACAATTCAGCTTCTGTCTCAGCTCTATTCTGGAAATATAGGGAATCTATACAAATATATGAACAGTAAAAGGCGTACAGCGCAGTTGAGACTGACTTTAACAGGGCGCTTTAAAAATCATTTGCAAAAATTTTCACTTCCCTGACAAAGCCCCAATTTTACTCTCATTATTGGTATTACCTGTTCATTCTCTAAATCAAACCTGTGATTAGAGTTTTAAGAGGAAGAACTAGTGCAGACATCTCTAGAATTCAATGGACCTATGCTCTCCATCACATTTTCAGACATTGTTTCTCTCCTTAGCGTTTATCCCTCGCCTTCCCCAGGTGTGCCAGTGTGAGCAGAAGCACCTTACGCCTTGCCTTGCTACCATGAGGGCCTCCTGCTCACCTCCTGATCTCTTTCCACCCCTGGACCCCTGAGACGTCCTTCTCGGCCTGTCTGAGATAACATCTAGGTGGAAAAAATTTTAAGAAGGTTGTACAGAACAAAAACTGGCTAGATAGAACTAGAAATTGGATTTGAGGTGATGATTTATCACACAGATACTTACAAAAATTAGTGCTTACTATGCGCATAACATTTGCTTTGTAACAAAGCATCAGCTCCGTTACCTTGTAGCACTTACTTCAGAGAATTCTGAAAGTTGTAAATAGCTTTTAAAAGCACTAAAATGCGTTATCTGTGTAACACTGCGATTTTCCCATTCAGTATATACCCGTGCTTCTTCAATAGCCTCTTACCTTGGGGTTACACACTTTTTTAGCTCTTTCCTAGGCAGGTATATATGTCATTACGAAGCAGAAATAGGCATACATCTACCAGTTTTTGAATTTCAGTCTTTTACTATGCTGTTATGGTCATACTTGGTAGAAGATGGATTGGCCAGTTTAAATGGAATCCTCTGCACAAGTTGCTAAAATACTGCCTGGCTGCACAAGTGCAGTGGGAGCTCAAAAAAGCCCTGTGCTTCTTGGTATCCTAGGGGTGCATCGTAAGCCGACTCAGCTACACTTGTCTTTTGTCCTGGGAAATGCTGCTTACCATGATACGATGATGAACTAATCACATGCTGTTGACTTTTGCAAATTACAATAAGAATTTTGATCTTTCAAAACTAGAGTCTTTTGCTCACACAATTGAAGCAGCACCATATTCTATATCAGTGTGCTCATAATTCAACTTTGAGAAGTATTAATAGATAATTTCCTATTATAATTTAGCTTATTCACAAGTTTAATATCTTCCTAAATTCAAACCAATTAATTTAAACTGATAATATATAATTGGCTTGAGATAACACAGTACAAAGAAAAAAACATAACCACATTTGGCAGAAAAGTAGCTAGATGACTGATAATTGAATTTGTAACATTATGAATGGTGCTTGTAGTCCAAAAATTATTCTGTCTTCAAGAGCTGGTTTGTGTGTGTGTGTGTGTGTGTGTGTGTGTGTTTAAGTATTCCAACACATAAAGAAAGCAATTTTTGAATTTTAATACCTACCCAGTATAATGAATCCTTGAAGTGATAATCTCTATATTCAGAGATGAATTAAGTTTCAAATAAGGAAGAAAGATAATTCTAAACTGTAGTTTGCTTTAATTTATCTTACCCCACAATATTGAAAACTACCAATTTCTAAGGCACTGTGCTAAGTGCTTTGGAAGCATAAATAATGTAAAGATGCTTTTTCTACATTTAAGATTATTACATAGCAGAAAAAATATGCACAAATACTGGTTTCAGTTATTTAACCTGGATGCCTCCTGAACTTCCACTATAAAAAATAATAGAACTCAATTCCTAGCAAAAGGAGGGATATGCTTTTGTGGCCACCTATCACAAAGTCACAACCCTCAAAAGTGTCAAGAAAATTAGCATTGGTCTACACCATGTCACCCAGGTGATAAAGAAACAGCTTTTTCTCGAACATGAGCAAGGTTTTTATGTACAATCCAAATGAGCTTAACTGATTTTTGCAAGTGATTTTGATCATTTTTGAGTCACGAGTTTCCTTAAGTGAGGTTACTCCGGCTATGAGTGAAATTTGTATGCCAGAACAAAGACGTGGCCTTGGGGCATGGAGGGAGAGAAACTTCACAAATGGGGTGTCACTGTAGGTCTGCTTAGGGAGGTCATTCCCAGGGCCATAACCCAGAAGGTGCTACGCCGGCTCCTTGTGTCTGGGGAGCTCTTCTGTCTCCAACCCTGTGATACAGCTGAACTCTCAGGGTCCTTTCCCAACCTTTCTTCAACTTCTGTCTTCACTCCATCCTTTGTCCTTTTTCTCCTGATACCAAAAAACAATAACCTGGAGAGAACTCGGATCAAATACATGGAACCATTTATGCCTCAGACCACAGAGTAAGAAAAAATGGCCTTGAGTCATCCCTCACCAATTTGAAGTCTGGTATCAAGACAACAAACATGAAACAAACCCTAGGGATAAAGGACAGGTGGCAGTCCTAGGGCCAGCAGCAAGGAGAACCTGCGCTGGAATCAGCATTCATTTCCGCAGGCTTGGCGGTCATCACCAATCCCCCAGCCCAGTGTTCAGCAGTTACCATGCTATGTGGGGCACAGCCGAGGATTCGCTCCTGAAGGATGATGAGCTCCACGTGGAAAGGTTGGACTGGAGATGTGCAAAGGAGATTTGTTTCTTCCATGGCTTTAATTTGAAATCCTTTCATTCTGAAGATGTCTGGTATCGAAATACAGCAAATGAAAGTAGTATGTTCCTGTTACAGAAACAGCCGTGCATCCTGCTTATTTGAAAAGCTTAATCAGCACACTTAGGAGCAAGATGCGAGACATCTTGAGGCGCCGCCGACTTGTCAGCTGCAAGATCAATAAAACGCAGACACCATTCTTTGCCACACTCCAGAAATTGAGTTTGTAGAGTGGGAAGGACTTTCCTCCCAAGCTGCTCTAGCCACAGCCAAAGCCACTCTGGGGTGGGCCTGTGAGGCTTGGCCCCAGGTGTACCAGCTGCTCAACTGCCAGGTGACATCATTCCGTTGATCAGAATTAGACTGAACAGCAGGGTGTCGGGCCAGAGGCATTTCCAGTCCACACAGGCCTCTGGGGCAATGCAGTTATTTTAAGTGACTATGTAAATGGAGCCTAAAAGCGTCCAGGAGTCAATGTCCAATGGACTCATTAATTTATTGTTGCACCTGAGAAAAGCAAGCACAGAACTAAAGATGCATAAACACACTTTCCCAGCCAGCAAGCACAGGGCACCATTTCCCACTACTCTATTCTGCTGCGGCTCTGCACTGCCCAGTGTAGCACTGATCCACATGTCACCGTGCCCGCGGGAGGGGTGCTAGTTGAGAAAGGGGACCCCCCCAACTCCCACCTCCACTCAGTCACAATGCATTTCATTAGTATACAAGAGCGCATCCTCTTTGTTCAACTTGTAAAATAAATTAAACCAACAAAATGTTGCCATGATAGGACCGGGAGTTTGGCTCAATGGCTTAAGTGCCTGCCTGGCAGGTGTGAGGTTGAGAGTTCTATCTGTGGTACCGCAAAGAAAAAAAAAAATGTTGCCATGCTGAGCATGCTGCTGCTTTCTTACATTTTGCATTTATTTTTAAGAATGCTTTTCTCTTATGAATCATCGTTTAGTGTCTGGTAAAGTGGAGGCTTGCTAGTGGACAGGATGAGGAGTGGAACCCCTGCCTGCAAAAGGCGCTTGTCATCTTTCGGGAAAATAGCTGTGCGCACAGGATCCGTGCGAATTAGTGGTGGGTCACGAACATGCTCGGTGTGGCTGGGGTGTGGAAAGTGTTCGCTTTCCAGCCCCGTCCCTGCAGACTGGTTCCTGTCTAATCATTGCCAGACCTGCCTTATCTTGCTTCCTAAATGTTTTTAGTTCTCTCTTGTCTCCCTCCCTCTTTCATGCTAACATGTTTTTTCACCTGGAAAATCTCTACTGTTATTTGGCCACAGTCTTGTCCCCTCTTAGAGCGAGGTGCAGTGAGAATGATCTATATTAATGGATACTGTGGCCATGGTTAGAGTCCTTGAAAATCAAGTCCTATCAGCAAGATTCTCAGCCAGATAAGAGCTCTGCTTCTTCAACCCAGTTTCCCACAAACCCACACTAGTGCAGACACTGACCCCCACCCTCCTTCCCTTCTCTTACCACTCTGTATCCTGCTTGTATCCATCCTCACTTCCTTCTCCACTATGGTAGCTCCTGGTCTTTTCCAAAGATTGTGTCTGTGAATTGCCGGCTAGATGATGACTCTCCTTTCCATTGTCACTTTTGAGTCCTTTGCACGAGCCATCCCAGCATCTGCACATCATGTAAAAATGCTGGCATTGCTGCTCGTCTTCCCCACTTACCCCATGCTCTTTGGAGAAATCAGTACTGTAAACTTAGTAAGCTTGTCAGTTGCTGCTTCCCATCCAAAAACCAGGTGTAGTGCCACATCTCTAAAAGGTCACCTCTTGTAACCTGACATACTCACTTGATTCAGCCTTCATTTCTTCCCCATGGTATTTCCACTTTGTGGTATTTCTTGTTTATTTAGATGTTTGTTCATAGTTTGTGTCCCGATTAAACTACAAACTCCATGAGAACAGAGGCATTTTCTACCTTGTTCATCTTTTTTATAATCACTATTGCCTAAAAAAGTACTTAATAAATAGCAAATCTCCAATGAATTTGTATTTGTAAAGCTGAATTCAATTAATGAAGAATGGGTTGATTGACAGATGGGCACATGATAAGATTCCAGTAAAGTAGCAAGTCTTTAGCCTGTCCACATTAGCTCCCCTGTGTGGTGGTCTCAGAAGGATTATTTAGCCACCTCAACAGGACCCCACAGACCTTTCATGCTTATTTCTGTCATTCTTTGACATAGACTCATCTCATCTGTTTTAATACATTCCAGTTTTTTAATGCTGCCATGCTGTGAATGCCACTGGTGATTTTCTTCTTGTTCCTTTCATGTTAATTCTCTTCCCAGGATATGAGATATCCCCAAATAAAGAAACAGCAGAAGAAAACTATCAGAATCAATCTTTAAAGAATCACTAAGCACTAAATCTAGATTCATGTTTTGGAGGATTAACTTATCTCCCCTCAAGCTTGAACTTTAATTTTTAAAATTTATTTTGAAGAAAAGCCAAAGAGAAATGGAAATAAAACAGAGTTTCAAATCAGGCTAATAGGAGAGTAACAATAATGAATACATTCCACATTGTTATCTCCATAGTAGTTACTCAGAGTACAAGATATAGGCATGAAACAATTCCCTGACAATATTAGCACAAATCATTCCTTTCAGTCAACTAAGAGAAACTAACTGTATAACTATCCAATCTTGTGTATACGTGTAGTTTCCTCTTTTCTCTTCCTTCCCTTTCCCTTTCCCCCATCAGTTTCTGTTTTCTTTCAAACTGTTTCTTTCCAATCCACAATATCTACTGTACCTTTCGGGTCTTATTTACTTATCAAGCTCCTCACACTAGTGAGGCAATGTGATGTTTACACATATGGTTCTGATTTACTTCCCTTATGGGTATGATCTCAGGTTGCACCTATTTATCTATAAAAGTCTTGAGTTTATCCTTCTTCATGGCTGAGTAGTAATATAACTCCATTATATTGAAAAAAAAAAAAACATACCTTTTTTACCCATTCCTCAATTGATGGACATTTGGGTTGTTTCCAAGATCTAGCTACTACAAATTGTGCTGCTATAAACATAGGTACACATATATCATGTGATGTGATGCTTTTAATTCTTCTGGGAAGATACCCAGGAGGGTAATAACTGGATTGAATGGGACCTATAATCCTCACTTTTTGAGGAATCTCCATACAGATGTCCACAATGGTTGCACCAGTCTATACTCCCACTAACAGTGGAGAAGCGTTCTTTTTTTTCCCCACAGCCCCGCCAGCATTTGTTACCTGTTAATTTCCTGATGATAGCCATTTTTTCTGGAGAGACATGGCATCTCAGTATTGTTTTCATTTGCATATCTTGAATGACCATTGATGTTAACTACAGCACTTAAAGGAGATTAAAGAGAATAACAGAAAATGGAAAGATATCATTTGCTCATGGATAAGTAGAGCCAACAGAGTGAAAATACCCATAATCCCAAAACTGCTACACAGATTTAATGCGATTCTAGTCAAAATACCATTAGCATACCTCAGAGAACTAGAGAAAGCATTTCTAAAATTCATTTAGAACCAGAAGAGACCTAGAATAGCAAAAGCAGTCCTGGGCAACAAAAGCAAGGCAGGGGCCATCACAATCCCTAATCTGAAATTATACTACAAAGCTACTGTGATAAAATCAGCATGGTGATGACTAAAAACAAACAAACAAACAAAAAAACAAAAAACAGACTTGGGGATCAGTGGAACAGATTAGAAGATACAGACACAACTCTTAACATACCCGGTCACCTGCTCTTTGACAAAGGAGCCAAATATGTTCACTGGATGAATGATAGCCTCTTTAATAAATGATGCTGGAAAAGCTGGCTTTCCACATAATCAAAACTAAAACGAGACCCATGTTTATCACCATGTACTAATCTAAAGCCAAAATGGGTCAGAGATTAAAACAGAAGCACTAAATCTACTAGAAAACAAATTAGATAGAAGTCTTGAAGACCTAAGTGTAGGCAGAGTGTTCATAAATAAAACCCAGACTACACAAGAAATACTACAAAGAATCAACAAATGGAATCTCATTCTATTAAAAAAACTTTTGAACAACAAAAGAAATCACCAACAGAGTGAAAAGACAACCCACAGAGTGGGAAAAATTATACCAAATTGTGCCTCAAAGGATTTATAACTAGAAGATACAAAGAATTGAAAAAAAATCAGGTCCCCCAAATTCAAAGACCCAATCCAAAAATAGGCTTCTGAGATGAATACGCACTTCTCAGATAAAGACATGCAAAAGGCAAATGAATATATGAAAGCTTGAACTTTAAAATGTTTTGAAATTTATGCCTGAAAACTCATGGGAATACACTTTTCAAACTCTATTGTACTCATCTAATATTATTTCAGCACTTTATTATCTCACATCTCTTCCCTCATTATTGATAGCAATGGCAATGTATATCTCCGTATTATCTTCCTTTTTAAGCATCTTATTGCTAATTGCATAAGGTCACTTAATCTTAGGTGTATAATCATTTGCATTCTGAATTGCAAGTCCATCATTAGTTTTATAACTGTTTCATTTAATAGGACATTGGGGAAGTGCATAGCACAGGCAGAAGGAAATTGGAATTTGAATCTTTTATCAGGATGATCCATTTGTGGGCCACATGATTAGTGAAGAAAAAGATGCTGTTGTGACAATTTTGCAACATGAAATAAACATAAGATCTGACCTTCTTCATTAGTTTACCAAAAAAAGCCTCCGTAATCACCCTCAGCACATACTTAATAAGCTTGCCCAGTGTACAGGCACTGTGTAGGAGTGAAAGAAACTGTGAGGAGCTTCTGAAAGGCTAAAAGGACGCAGTCACCTTGCCTGAGGTTTTCTGAAGAGGCGCTTGGAAGTGAATTACAGAGACATGCTCACCAATTTTAAATAACTTATTATTACAAAGGCTATTGAATTAAGTGTTATTATCATCCTATTTGTTTTTCCTACTGGAAATTGAACCCAGGGCCTTCCCATGAAGTACATCCCCAGCCCTTGTTTTATTTTATTATTTTAAGACAGTGTTTCTCCAAGTTGCTTGGTTTCTCAGCCTACGCTCCAACTTACAGCCCTCTCGCTTCAGTCCCGCAGTGTGCTGGAATTACAGGGATGCTTCGCCACATCTAGCTTCATGACCCAATTTTTTAAAAGCTGTCTAGCACCTAACCATAACAGAATGGCAGCATTGTTTTAAACCAATCATTGATACTTGGTTTCTGTGATCCTGCACCAGCTCCACAGCCAATGTATTTGCTGCTGTTTGAGCTAATGAAGAGTTCAGTTGGTTAAAAGTATCAACAGAAAAGACTTGGTGAGTAGTGTGGTCTGAGATCTAATCTATCTTTTTAGATGCTGCAAATGTGGTCAGGATGTCCAGTGTTGCCTAAGGTCCTCAGATGTACACTGCTAACTGGCACTGAGTTCTTCCTGAGGCCATTCCATAGTTTAATTGATGAAACCTGGCTGTGCGGTTCTGCCAGTCCAGCTGGTGGCGTGCGATAAATGGTCTGCAGTAAATGATCGCAGCACCTGCCGTACAGTTCTGCCCAACCATTGCGCAGAGCGAGGACAGGGGCCCTGGGATGTCTTTAATAACAGTGTCCCCCCAAAAGACAGACTCCTGCTGTTCTTCCAATCAGACCAAGTTTCTTCTAATTGTTAAGAAATTTGTGCAAATATTAAAATTTTACATAGGAAGCAATACAAGAAAGGATCAACATTTAGGTTTTTCAGTGTTAAGAGTTTTGAAATGTGAATGTAAGATAATTATCCGCAGCTCCTAATATTGAAATTCTAAACATGAATAAATTCTTAATTTTAGTGACTTCCAAATATTGTCAAGTGCCTACATGAAGCAGAACAGTCCTCATTACATGTTCTTTATTATCAGGATTTAATAAATCCAGTGAATGTTTTAATTGTCAATTTGCAAAGATGAAATTTTACTGTGTTAATGTCATCTTTACTAATACTACCTGATTAAAATTATTACTTATCCATATATTTTATCCTGTTTATAAAAATATATTCAAAGGTTTTGCAGTCATTGGTTCAATGCTAGTATTGTGCCCATAGCCTCTTACTGTTTTTCCATAGAATCCAAAGCAAAGCACATTTGTGGCAATGAAAATACAGTTAACAATGGGAAATATCTTCCTGACTCTTAAAAATACTATAATGTTCTTTTCAGCCATGATCTGAGCACATTTAATTACTGACTAATGTTAAACTACAGAAATAATTAAATTTTAAAATGTGTTTAGTGGCAATCACTGGTTGATTTATGTATACTTACATTTCATAGTGACAACATGCCCTTTTTCATATTTTCAGGAATTGTGTTAATATAGTAAATTTCATAAGAGATTTATCATATTAATTATCCAAACCTATATGGATATCAGCTTAAATACAGTGTGCAAAATGTTGAATATTATTCCATTTGTCAACCAAATTTATACGGGCAAAAATGTGAATATCATGTAAGAAATGTTAAATTAAGAAAATTATGCATAGTTTTTATTATATCATAATCCTACCTATTTTGAATTTTCAAAACTGAAATTAAATTTGGTGTGAAGTTACATTAAATTACTAAGGAATTCAAATATATATGTTGCATATAACTATAATTTCAAGAACATATATATTTTAGGTGAAATTAACTACATTTTTAATTTTAAGAACTAACCATGTTTCCTATCAGAGTCTCTTATTTTTAATCTTGGTATTTTAAGTTTTTATTATGAAATTTACAGAAAAATAAAAGAAAGTTAAGATGCAAGTACAGAACCTTCAAATGGAGAGTTGTAAATTTTGGACATATTGCAAAGAAAAATATTTTAATACCTTGACTTGCTGAATGTATTCTTTTGTCACAGTTATCACTCTGTTTATGAAAATAATTTCTCTATTTTCTGCAATTTATAATATATCATAGGTATTTGATAGTTTAATATGTTGACAGATTTGCTTATAGACTCTTTTATAAAAGAACAACTCCCATGACTATAAACATTTAACTTACAAAGCTTTATAGTGAAAAATGTTATGAGTGGAAAAATGAATTTGACTCAAAATTCAGATGTACACCAATAAAGAAATATTGGATCAACACATAGTCATGAGGGCTTATGGCTTATTATTTACGAGAGGTTATAGTCTCTGAAAACACATATGAGATGGGTCCTTTAAAATTTCTATTTGTATAATTGAAAGGAGATAGACCTTTTGAGAGCACTAGACTGGCGTTGACAGGAGCAACTAACACAGAGTTAACTGCACATAAAGTAGAACGAGGATGCCTAAGGGACCTGGCAGTTCTGGTGCCTCTTTGAGAGCGAAGGAAGATGAGGGTACCGTGGGGAGCGGCAATTATTTCCTTAACATAGTGATTAATTCCAGATCTGTGGACTGGGTGAGGCTTACATGGTGCCATTGGTTCTAATTAAAATCATTTTAGTAAAATTTTATATCACATTTTCTCTGTGGTATTTCTAATCTGTTTGCATTTTTTATTTTCTGATTTGTTCCAGAATGTTCAGGCCCATTGGGAATTGAAGGAGGAATCATATCAAATCAACAAATCACAGCTTCTTCTACCCATAGAGCTCTATTTGGTCTCCAGAAGTGGTACCCCTACTATGCACGTCTTAATAAGAAGGGGCTTATCAATGCCTGGACAGCCGCAGAGAACGACAGATGGCCGTGGATTCAGGTATGAGTGGGAGCACACACACATTTTACCCAAACACCCAAAGGCAAGGAAGAAGCCACCGTGGCTCTTTCTCATGGTCCTAGAGTGGGTAATGTAGTTAAGGGTTCAACTGGGCTACAGACTAAGAATGTCACAAACACAGACTCCACTGGCAAGTGTTTTGGAGGGATCAAAATGATAAAATTCTTAAGCTGTATAAACACTATCTTAAGATATAACAAGGGAAGTCTGTCTCATGCCCATGTTCACTCCCAACATGTTAATTTAGATGGCAACTTACTCTACTACCAGAAAAAAACTTGCATCTGTTTCTTCTCTGTCTCTAAGATGTGGCTTTGCATGTTGACAGTGTAAAATAGAGAATGGAGATGGCAATGCCCCAAAGGTTATCAGCACGTTCTTTTATTAAGGTACTTCGATTCAGTGTCATGCGCAGTGTTCCCATCAGCCCGCTAGGCTTTAAAAGAGAGTACAACAACGACCTGAGATAGTAAGTATTGCCAAGTGATTACACAGAGTAGTCTTGTGAAAACTAGATATTCTGTTTTTGTTTTGTTTTGTTTTGTTTCTAAATGGTTTTTGAGCACTTAGATGAAGCACAGCCATAAACAAGAAGCTGTAGAACACAAAAATGATCCGAGTGGTTTCTGGGAAAGATTGTACTACGGTTGGGGACATTGCATGTTAATAACTGACTAGTCACATGGATGTAGCCTAAAGGGAAGATAAATGTAAATACTCTTCCAATGAGGAGGAACAAATTATCCTGAACAAGTCGCCTGGTGAAGATAGCTTCTGAGGGTGGCCTTGCAAGTTTGCTTGCCATAGAGACGAGATGCCGGAGGAACAGCATGATCAAAGGTGCCACAAACAAATCCGTAGAGAATCCTGTAGGTAAATCATTACAGGTCAAGATTGCTGGAGAGATTTGTTCATTTGCTGTCCATAGGATGGCACTGAAAGGTTCTGACCTTTTCCCATTGGAGTGGGGCTGTTACACGGAACTTTGCTTAGCTTAGGTGACTGATATGTTGTCTCTGTTCACTAAGTATTTTGAGTCAGAGAAACATGGAAATCTCTGATTTGGCATTACTCAAAGTGATGTATAAGGGCTGCTTTACTGACTTTTTTTTAGTAAAATGCTACGTTTTAATTTATTTTTATGTATGAATTATTACTATTTTTTAAACACCAAGTACATTTATTAGAACAGAAGAAAGTTATGAAATACTGTCATATCTTTCCTTAAGAAATTAGAAATAAAAGATAGACTAAAACCATGAACAAATAGAAGAAAATAATAAAGATCAGAAAACACAATCCCTTATCAAAAGGGACTAATTTACCGACATTTAATAGAAAAGAAAATTAATCTGTAGCCAAGAAACTAGGCTTTGGTACTTTAGAAACAAGGGTGAAATCTTTAAATACTTTCATCGTTGAAGAAATCTTGTATATCTCACATAGATTTAGTCTATGTAAGCAGCGATACATGGTGAACCAATGTTCTTGATTTGTTTTATGGATTTATGTTTGAGTACATTTGTGGAAATTGCTTCTTAAATTACACTTGACTTTTTTGTCTATAGCCACATGTACCAAAATGTAGAATAACACATCTGTGCCATACTGATTAACGATAAAATGAAGACCCAATTAATGTTAAAGAAGATAAAAAATGAAATAAACTTATATATATTATTCATGCCAGAAACGTTTTGGACCATTGTAACTGACTGCTGTGTTCTGAAATGCATTTGTGGAATTACGGTCCTGGTAAAACTTTAAAAGCTAATATTTAATGTTTTGACTTTTTTTTTTTTTTAACCTTTGTTTGCCCAAGTTTCTTGCCTAGTTTCTGCAACATGTCATTTTGCCTTTCAAAGTATGGACTAAATTCTCTTTTTCCCAGTCATAATGGGAAGAAATAAGTTCAGTGGTGCAGGACAGTGATCATCTCAGAGAAATTTAGATTTAATATAACTTCGTCATCTAAAGCAGACAAGTTAAAAAATTACTTTTACAGTCAGTGGGTTGATGATGATGATAATGATGGCAATGATAATTTGCTTTTTTTGAAGATGATAATGAACTTTTTTATAGAAAAACAGCAGAAGTAAACAGAAAAAGTTTTAAATTAGAGAATGAGTGAAAAAACTGCAAACTCATCACTGTCAATAAATGATGAGTATGTCCAAAGTATATATATTTTTATATTCCTTAATACTATCTTATTTTCTCTGTTAGTTCCTGAAAAGGAAATTTTATGAATTGCTTACAGGAAAATCACATTTAAGAGATTCTGAGAAGCTTAATCCCATATCAAATTTTCTGAGTATAAGCGTTCATTTTGTTTTTTACTTTTGTTAGTGCATGTTTGCATTGCCTAATGTTTGCATTCTCTGTGGTGCGAGGTGCAGGGACACGGCACAGTACCATTCCTTTTCTACCTGTTCCCCCCACCCCCGCTGTCGCCCGCCCTCCCGCTCTTGGCCTCCTTCCAATTTGTGAAAGACCTATCTCCCTACTTCCTGTTTTCTATCTTTTATTTTGCTTTCAGTTTATAATTTGGCTTTCTCATGTAAAGGAAACCAAGCTTAATCCTTTTATTTGTATTCAGCCCTTTAAATGAAACATTTGAGTACTTTGCTTAAACCATGTATAATGAGCATAGTATTTTTCCAATCTTTCAGGTGTGTAACACACACACACTAATTAGAATTCAATTTAATTTTCTTACTTGTCTGGGTAAAATGAAAATTGAAAGTGCCATTTTAAATTTACTTACTCAGCATGCAATTATTGATAGCAGCACTGTGCTTATAATTGGTTCTGAATTTAAAGGGTCAGTACAGAAAATGCAGTTAAAAGAGAACTTTTGTTTTTTCCTTTTCAAGATATTTCTGACCTTTATTTCTTTACTTGGGTTTCTTCCAACTATTAAATAACACCATGACAAGCATTTTCTTAGCATTTTAGAATATATATTTCTATTGCTTGTTACATCATTTGTTAGAAATAACAATGTCATAATCATGGAAGGATGTCTTCCATTGTCTGATGTAAAAATCTAAAAAGCTTATTTAAAATGTTCAGATGAATTTCTAACTGAGTAGTTGTGTGGATCTGTTTTCCTGTTGTTTGTGGAAAATACCCCACACTGCAATTTACAGGAGAGGTGTAATTAGGTTCAGAGTTTCAGGGGTTCAGTCCATGGTCAGCTGGCTCCAAGGCAGTACCATCATGGCAGAAGGATATGGCAGAGTGCTTTTGGCCACCAGGAAGTGGAGCACAGAGGGTTAGCACCAGTGGGAGACACAGCCTTCAAAGACAGGACCCCAGTGACCCACCTCCTCCCAAGGTGTCAAGCTCCTACCAGTACATTCAACCCAAGCATCAGTGGACTCATCCATAATGAGTCCAGTGTCCCCATGAACTAATCACCTCCCCAGGAGTCTCTCAATCCACTCAAGTTCACAAATAAGATTAACTGGCACAGAAGGATTAGGCATGATGACCATTTCTCACTTATTTATAAAAGTATTCATTTTTTATTTTCTATCCCCATGTATATTTTATTTTCTTTTATAACAGCATATAATAAACCTTGCATTTTTTAAAATTTCTAAAAGGGCGGGAGATTAGCTTAGTGGTGTAAGCACCTGCAGGCACGAGGTTGTGAGTTCGATCCCTGGTACTACAGAAAAAACAAAGCAAAACAAAAAATTTCTAAAAGGACTTTGTATTACAGTTTAGATGTGAAAGGTCCCCGAGAGTCTCATGTATTTGGAAGGTGACTGAATCATGAAAGCGCTCCGCTCATTGGTGGGTTCGTCCATTGATGATTTCACAGCCGAATGCCCTGTAGAAAGCCTGTGTTGCTGAAGGTGTGCTGGAGGTGGGGTGGCCTGGAAGGATGTGTTCCTGCAGCTGGCTTTTGCCTTCTCTCCTTTCCTGGCTGCCAGGAAGGTTAGTTGCTGTCCAGCAGTCCCCTCCCTCACACCATGACACTTTTGTCTTGGAACAAGTAAACCTTGGGTGGAGTCGCTGAAATTGTGACTAAGTAAAGCTCTCTTCCTTTCAATTACAGGTGTCAGACATTGTGTCCAGCAAAGCAAAAACTGACCAATACATTTTGCTTGCCTATAACTTGCATTTCTAGCTATTCATTCACTGTACTCATCCATCTCACAGACACTTGCTCAGTGAATGTTACTCGGCACTGTACTAGGAGCCACTAAAAATCACACCAAAAAATGGCATGACCCTTCAAGATACTCTGAATCTAGAAAATAGAAAAGTAAATGTCCAAGATATGTTTGACCTTATTTGCCATGGTTTATTAACTATTCCATGTGAATCAGGATACTTTTATATCCAAATGGTCTATTTTAATAGGAGTTTTATAAAACCTGAATTCCATTATCATCATGTAGAATACAAACACAAATTCCCATTACACTATTATATAGCTTTATTATTATGTTTTGATCTCCTATAATACTGACCCCAATTTTTATATGGAAGTCAATTTACTATAATTTGTGTCAAAAGTAGTATTTTGCCACTGAGAAAAATGAGATTTAATCTCTCTTTTGTGTAATTAATTACCCTTTCAGAAAATGTGACTATGATTTCCTCTGTATTCCACAGAGTTTGTAAGGGGAAGAGATAATTGTTTTTAAACATTAAGGTACCAAGGAATCAAGGGTGATTTGATAAAAATAGAAATTCCTAGATTTCTCCCCATGTCCTCCTCAGAATGCTCTGTGAGAACTTGTCTCATCAGCTTGGGGAGTTAAGATTTGTGCAACCTGAATTACAGTAACTAGATAAAGTAAAAACAGTTTTGCCTGATGACTTTGGCACCGTGTTGATGGAATTCCCAATAGTGTTGATTGCATGGGGTAGAGAAAGTTGAAAGAAAGGTGAAATAAAATTGAAAAAAATGACAGTGGAAAATGTCAAGTCTCTAATCTAAGGGGGAGGCAGATCTAAAATATGCATCTTAATCAGAAGTGTATTCAGCTTAAGCAACAATTCTTAAATATTATACATTAATTATAAAACATCATATTCCTAAATGACTCTCAGATTCTTCTTTTTTTGATATTTAAAATATACAAAGCAAGATTATCTGACTTTTGCATTTAAATAGTATGACTGTAAATGTAGAATGACTTCTTGTTGAGTCCAAAGAAAAATAATGTGACCAAAATTATGTCACACATTTTTCCAGTAAAACTTCATATGAATTTTTAAAAAACATTAACTGTGAAATTGAACATGTAAAAAAATTTCATTTTCATTGTCAAAAGTCCATACATAATACATATGAAAAAAATTTCTGGTACTTATAGGCACCTAGAGTTCCTCCAGATAAACAAATTATTTTTAAAACTTCGTAATTCTAAAGTATTTTTTTATTTCCCTAATTACAGAACATGAATTGCATAGAATTTGTTCCATGTATACTATTTTCTGATTCAAATGAAAAATGTTTTAGCCTAATTACTTTCCTGAAAACAAATAAATAGGCATCATTCCCAGATATGCTCTTATCCATAGTAAACACACCTGTAAGGCTAATTCTATTATAGTCACAAAACTTCAGAAACCTTAGGGAATACTGTTGCTATTGTAAATTAATCTTTTCCCTCTAAGATTATTTTACGTAAAAAGATTTTAAAATGCTAGTATTTTTCTAACTTATTAAATTTTGTGGTTTTACCCTTATAAAATTATCCGTGACAAATTAATTGCATATTATTACTATTAGTCCTAAACAGTAGACTATAAAGAAACATAGGTTGTTACTTTAAAACAATTTTTAGCACTTATTAAGCTCCTAGAAGACAAAGACATTTAACCACTCCTATGTTAAATATTTTTTCATTATGCCCACTACACATTTTAGTTACAGTAAGTATGAAAACTTTTGAAGCTGTCTTTTGTATTTTGGTATATTATGTATACCCTTTGGTCTAGGAAGTGTAAAAACCTTTCCAAATTGCCTTTTGTATTTACAGGGTATTTTAAATACCTTATGGTTCAGTTACTGTCCATTGTTTCTTCAGTAATACCACAGTGATATTTTTTAAGGTTATGCTACTGGTGGAGTGAAATGGAGAAAATCTGAAAAATTATTGAAAATAGTGAGTTGCTTTTGCAGTGGGAGAAATAGTCAAGGTTAGAACCTCTGGATTTATAGTCCGCCTTGATTGTATTCACATCAAATTTACTCCACTTCTCTCTTCATGGCTTTTCACACGAGCAGCGAGGCAGCCTCTGGAGTGTGGGTCCTGTTTGTGGTACTTGTGGTGGAGAGAGCCTGCACTCTGAGGATCGACCAGTTTTCAGAGTTTCTCACTACAGCTCTCCTATATGACTGATTGCACTCTGCGATTCCCCTGTGAATCTGAATCCAGACTCAAACACAGGGTTTAGCCTCTCTTAGGAGACTCACCCATGGGAAAAGCTACTAATGAATTAAAGTCACTCACTGCCAACACTGCAGCAGTTATTCTAGTCGAACTGCTTGGGTGCCTCCTGCGGGAGCACATGGGGTTGACCAGCAGCCTGTCCCTGTGTCCCTAGGGGTGAGAAATACAGAGAAGCAGGAGAAAAGTGAGAGTCTGAACTAAAGGTTTCCTTGTCTCTTCATGTTTATCTTCTGGGAACTGTGTGGGATTACTATTTGGATTGGGCTGAAGGAATCCCTTATTTCCACAGTAGACACTGAACAAATTTGTTCTCTGAATTTCTCCTTACTGAAAACCTCCTTGTGTCCTTGTGTTGAAAATGTGAAACAGTACCAAGCCACCTGGCCTGATTCTGAAAGCCTTTTTTTTAAGGCAGCAATTAATGCTAAACCATTTCTATCTAGGGGTGTTTGTTGCTTTTTAAAACTAACTGCATATAATTAGATTTAATTGTAGAAAACAGCATAAAGTTACCTATACTTGGATAAGAAATGAGCTCTGTTGCTCAAAGCATGATGCACTAGCTTTAGGATCTAACAGCTACACTCGAGCACTGTATGTTGCTCAACTCTTTTATATGCATTGACTCAGATTCCATCAAATCAATGTTTTAGCCCCATCAATCAAATATGGAAATGTAGCTACAGGAAGATACGTTCATAAGATGCTTAAGTTGACTAAACTAGTATATTGTGAAGTGTTGATTCATACTCAGCTCTAAACTATTCCTAACTTCTGCGTTACTATGCTTTCTCTGACAATCCTTGGTAGTTCCCTTTTGCCTTTGTATGAGGGAAAAGAGTGAACACTGAGAAAGTTAAAGCTTTATAAAGTAACTGTTCTATCTTAGAAAATTTTTATTTGTCTTTAAACAAGTAGTTTAGCCTGGAGCAATGCTTCTCCAACTAAATAAATAAATGACCTGAAGAGCTTTGAAACATGGCCTCCACCCTCAGAGTTCCTGAATTAGTGGTCAGAATTGTGACCCAGATATTACCTAAGGATCAGACACTTTGGGTGAATTTTATATTGGTGATCTGGAGGGGAAAAAAGATGGTAGTTCCCAACCTGATGGGGTGCAGAGTCAATAAGAGAGACATACTTCACCTTGATTTTGTCTCTTTTGCTGTTCGAAGCAACTTAAACACATAAACTGAGATGTTGGAGTACAGCATCCTGCTTTTCTAAGACACTGGTGTGAAAATGACTTCAAGTCATTACCAATCCAAGACCTAGTGGTTTAAGCTGTCTTGGCGATATTCTATTATTAACTTGTCTAATTTCCTGTTATTCTTAGGTACCAGCCACATTCCTTCATGAACTAGAAATGAAAATGCTTGTTTCCAATGTATTTTTGGCTGTAACATGAAAACTTCAATAATCCAGCAATAATTAAATAATTGAAGGGTCGTAGAATATGTAGATTGCCATAAAGCCACTCTTTAAACCACTTGTTAAATCTCGAGTCTTGTCCAAAAAATCTTTAAAGCAGAAATACCTATTTTGTACAGAATCAGAATATAATGAAAACACTAAAATGCCATTTATATTTTAATTGTCAAAGGCAAATTTAGCATATTCAACATGTTTGAGAATAACATTAAAGAAGTTATTCTGACCAAAAGGGAACAGAATGACCAAAATCACAACTGAAACAGAGAAAGGTCAAGTTCATCAGGGATAGGTCTTCTCATACTGAAGAGTTGGGCATATGCAGGATTAATTAGGAAGACAAAAACCTGGAAGGGAAAGCAGCCTCCGAAGTGTAAAAATATATCAATGTCAGACTAAGGTCAGACATAATGGTTATTGGAGAGTTTGGGAAGATAGTTTGCCAGTAGCCTGTATTTTAAGTACCCATTACAATGTCCACCACTGAGAAGCATTCAATAAAATTTTGTAAAAAAATGTTCAATTGTACTTTGCAATGATGGGAGCATAAGATTGGAGACACCAGGAAAGATGCATACATGGACTTCTCAGGGGTTGGAACATTTAACATAGATATAGGTACCTTGGGGAGTTAGCATGGTGGTTATGGTCAAATTTCAGCTTGACTGGTTTTGGATCCTCCCCAAGGATTGGGGGAGCACACTTCCAGATGTGTCAGGGTGTGTCCTGGAGGTATGGCCTTAGGGTCTATGTCTGGTCCTCAGCCCCTTCCTCTCTGTCACTGTCCCCCTCCTCTGCTACCTGGCCACCATGATCATATCATCTTCATTCTACCATGTCCTTCCGCCATGATATCCCTGCCTTGAAGCCAGTTGACCATGGACTGAAACCTCTGAAAGCATGAACAAATTAAACTTCTCTTCCATTAAGCCATAGTCACCATGTATTGTGTCTGGGAAAGCTGACTTACACAGTTGCTTTGCTTTTTTATGTACTTGGAGAAGATCCTGGTAATGGTATCCAGTAGGAAGTTAGAAAAGTTTGTTTGGTGTTCTGAATAGTACATGGAAATGCACTAAGTAGATACCATGGCTCATGACACTTCTGAGATGTGATCTTTCTGTGAATATTCCATCAATATTCCATAGGAATTGTGAGTCCTGTGTTGATACCTAACAGAAGCATGGTTGCCTTATATCCTTTTAGATTTGAGAGAGATACTTGAGAGAATAATGGGGAATCCCAAAATAAGGTGTCATTTTCTCTTGCCTGCACTTTATTCAGAGTATTGTATAAGACAGTAGCTTACTGGGGAGACCCATTTCACAGGAGTTTCAGGAAGAAATGAACTGACCTTTGAGTTTGTCAATGACTTTAACCATTCTCTAATAATGCCTTCTCTAAAACACTTTATTTTCACATCATATGTTGCTTATAGTTTCTCTGTGTATTTTTCTTTAATGTTATTTCTGCTGCTGCTATCCTCAGAATTGATATATTTAATTAAAATCATAGTTGATTCAGACTAACAATGGTATGTAGTTAGTATAGATTGCTTTATTTTGTTATGATTTTGCATCTTGAAAAAATAATAAAGGTCTGCTCTTTCTCACAAATATGTTCTCTAATTTCTTGTTTCTATTATATACTTAATGCTTCAAGAGCTTTGAATCATTTTTTCTGTGAGTTTACTATACATGCATTATATTTTCATTTCTCAGATTTAAACCACTGTGTTAAACTCAAGTTTTCTTAGTTTCTTATTACCATTAGTGCCATTAGGGACAAAGTTCTGAACTTTAGAAATAGATGTGACTTTTTCTATCACAGATTTTCTAGCAAAAGTCCAACCCAAGCCAGTATTTGTGCATAATGGCAGCTTTCAAGAAGCTCTTTATAGAAATGGATTATGCAGCAGACAAACAACAAAAAGATATTTTGATATCATTGCTCAAGGATTGTAGCTTTTTCTTCCTTAGGAGTACTAACACAGATTTGGAACAATGTACATAAACTATGAAAGAATATATTATTGAGTATTTTTAAAATAACCTCTTTTACTTTTAAATCTGCAGTGTGGAAAAGCATTATCAGGCATCTAGTATTTGTAGTTTTGGGGTCATGCAAAGGTTTTCTATGTCCATGTGGAGATTATTTTAATAGATAAAACATTTCAAATCATCTTATGTGGATATTCTCTAATTATGTGAACATTTGAAAAATGAAAGCTGTTAGATTTAATTCAGTAAGCAACATGCTCTGGATAACGTGGTGGAGAATGTGCTATGTGAGTTTCAGTCAAATGGGGCTCCTTGAGTGGTACCTTCTACCTCTACAGGCCTGGGAAGGAAAGAATATTTCAATTCCATTTATAATAACGGATCCATTCATTCATTGCAGTTATTCAGCATTTGCATTGTAACAACTACTGGCCTAGATTCCAGCTGTGATCTTCATCCTTCACCTTGGATATCTATAGATTTTTATAGCTTCTTGCCATTCATGACTTTCTGGGAAATTATTTTATTAAATAAGCTGCATGAGGGCAGGCCCGTAGTCAGGTGGGTCTCCCAGCATCCTCACCAATTCCAGTGATTAAACTTTCATCAATATGAACATATACTATTATAAAATTTGGTATCACCAAGATCTGGACTGTAATTTATTTGCACCATAATTATGTATTAGATGAATTAATAAATCATGTGAAATTGAGTAAGTCGTATTGCCTACTGTTTTGGTGTTTAAATCTAATGAAAGTGAAGCATATTAATTTGAAGGCCTATATTCTACTGTATGGTTCTGTATTTAACTGGCCATATACTGTCACCTTGAGCAAGGTCATGTAGCCATTCTAAGGTACAACTTCTTTATATACAAACTGTCAACCTTAGATGCGCTCCTTAATATGTTGTAAGATGTATGCAATGGACACATAGTCCAAATGGATGTGTGCTCATCCAGTATTGAATAAAAGCATACTGTCACCAATTCAACAAATGTATATTTGAAGGGTGTGACTAAGACTCAACTGTCTCCCAACATACTTTTGCTCTGTTTCCATGGTGGTAAGTAGACCATCAGTTAAGTAAGTTTTACCTCAGAATAGAGCCTCCCTTTCTAATAGGTGTAGCCTTCTAACTTCCAAAAGATGAAAGGCTAACCAGCAAAAGTGCCACACGGTAGTTTCTGGGAACTTCGTGAAGATGGGGCAGCCACTCGATCTTCCCTCTATCTCTTCCTTTCTTCTGCTGCCATAAACACAGAGGCTGCCATCTTGGAGCACGACATCAGTTGCACACAGTGGACAAGATATTGGCAGGTACCCCCAGCCCTGCTAGAGTGACCCCTAGTGATTAGTCACATTTTTACTCCAAGGAGAGGTAGCCTGTTGTCTATTTCAAACTCTGACTTCTTTGGGTTTTCCATCACTCATATCTAAACTGAGTCACACCTCCCAGGAGTCTGCAGAGTACTATGTTCAGTATTAGATCCAAGGCAGAGCACAGCTGTGCCAATCCCAGGTTTTAAGTGTAAGCTGTAAGAACTGTCTCATTTAAAATGAAATTTATACGGTAGGTGAATTTTCGGTTTGTCATAATAAGCGATAGACAAACACAGAAAAAGAAGAAATCATCCTTGTGCCCAGCCTGAACGTACTTCTCTAATGATGGTGCATGCCAGGAACTCTGTCTCCTGGGCCCTTTCTATTGACAGCCTCTGAATCTGTAGTAATGATCCCATGCTGGCCTATGACCTCAGCCAGGCCACTTGTCTTGCTTGGTTGTTGATTCCCTGTCTAGTCTGTGTTCACTGATATTTTCTCTTTATGTGAATGGCAAGGCATCTGTCCCTTTATTTGTGGTTGATAAGGTTATGCTTTACATTCCTATTTGTTCTTTGTGTGTCTTTCCTCTTTAGATTGCATATAACATGTGTAAATGCCTTTTCAGTCCCTATATTTTCCTTTGCACGTATGGGTCTCTGTAGATCGTACACCTGTGAAACATGCTGCCTGTCAAGCATAGTTAGTTCTTTAGAGGAAGAAAGAGTGTGTAATAATAATCAGATTCTCCTGTAAAAAAAAAAGGCTGTTGTGACCTTATGGAAGTGGGTGCCATGAAACTTGTCAGGTTGAAAATGTGTTTCAGTTTGGCGGGAAGAAGAAGCCCTTGGTCTGCAAACAAAGTGACCCAGGAGTGGAGAAAATCTGCAGTTCATTTCCTGAAATGCCACGCATAATTTAGTTTGCCCAATTTTGAATGTTCTAACAATATAGATTAAGTATTTTATTAGAAGACATTTTACATCACTTTAAAATGTGTAAGCTTAGAGTCTTGGATTCATAATTTTAAATGCAAATATGTAAAAGTTATAAATAGTTCTATTCACTTTTCATAAAATTAACTGTAAATCTGGAATTACAGATGCAATTTTATGTGAATAAATATAGTCAGTGGTCTCTATGAGGTAGCTTTTGATCATTAAAAATAATTTGTTTTCCAAATTCAGGTCGCATGCTAATGGAGTCACAAAAATAAAAGAATATATTCTCTCATTTAAAAATATTTTGTTTTTCAAAGTTTAGAAAGTGCCAGATAAAATCTATGCTGACTCTTAGGGGAAATAAAAAGAAAAACTTTGAAAAATACCACAATCCATAAGATTTCAGCAAAAATATTCTAAAATGATGAAATATACCTTATATTCTTCATAAGTTTGATATAATTTAATGGTTTTCTCTATGGAATTGTTTGGTAGTGGTACTCTGAAAAGATATTAAAATGTTATCTTCATTACTAAGTGAGTTGGTATTGTACAGAAGGGTGTTGTGGGGAGAAGTAGAAGTTTTTATTTTTGTGTATTTTTCTCCTAGCTTCCAACAGAGCATGGATCCCTGAAAGTTCCCATTATCTCCCCCTGATCCAGGGACCAGAATTATCCATTTTGTTTCTTTAAATTAATAAAAAGAACAAATAAAATAGTTATCATGTGTTATAGGAGCACCCAGAAAAGTAAAAGTTACGTAGTCCAGAATGGCCTGATCTTTGTGAGTTAAAGAATCATTTAGTTCATTCGCTATTCATTTCATTTCTGTATTTGTAAATGAGAAGCACAGCTTTCCTCTTCCCTGGAATGGATGATGATGATGCTAGCAGACCATCAGGGAGTGCTGCAGGAGAACAGGGATCTAAGGGACGCTGTCACCTCGGTGACTCAGAACCCAGTGAGTGAGGTGGGGTCTCACTTCCACTGTGCTGATGGAGCGGTTCTGCCTGCAGAAGACCAGGCGAGGTGCCCGGGGCACTGTGAGCTGGGGTGGGAACTCGGCCAGGTTCCAAGCCAGGCTTTGCAGAGGATGGTACCTGCTCTCAAACTACAGTCCTCTGCTGGAAGACACAGTATTTCCATTTTTTTCATGTTTTGCTCTCGTCTAATCATGACAGGAGGCTTGGGTCTCAGTGTCATCTTATTGCTGACCAGCACCAAGAAAAGTAAACCCTAAAAATAGAACAAGACCTCCAATTCCAAACTTTCACTTCTGATTTTGATCTTCCCAGTGATCTCAGACCACCACCAGCAACACTAACCACTAAGAACAAGAGGTCCCAAACTCACTTAGCACGTTCAGCCCCAGATACCGATTTGCCGAGGAAATCTAGGATTTCAAACTTCAGGGTGTATTTCTTAGTAAATATATGTAAAGTGTTTTTTTTAAAAATGTAGGATGTTTTATTTTCATATTTTATTTAAAGGTAATCAGATATTTAAGTGTAGAACCTATATGGTCCACAGAAATACAATGCAAATATTAAATTAATCCCTACTCTAGAAATGGATAATCAGTTAGAGGTATTAAATACCACCTCTTCCCGGAGAATGGAGTATAGACTGAATTTTTTGAGTCAAGTGGGGTTTTAAGAGATGTTGAAAATTGCCATTGCACTTTTGATTTTAGACACCCTATTAAAAATTATCCTTAACAAATTAGATAATCTTACTAATTTAATTAATAAATTCCCAGAAGACACCTTTAGGGATGCACCAACAATTTAATATTGAAGATAAACAGTCAAGCAACCATTTGTCTGATTTTCTTTTGCCTTTTGTGGGACTGAGGAGTGAACCCAGGACCTGCAGAGTGAGCTACATTTTCACTCCTTTTTATTTTATATTTTGAGACACAGTTTCACTAAGTTGCTGATCTGCTGAGACCTGGCTTGAACTTGTAATCCTCCTGCCTCAACCTGTCAGAGTTCTGAAATTATAGGTGTGTGGCACCATGCCTGGCCTACTTTGTCTATTTATATAATTTTCTTCAGTCATACACTTAAATTCTCAAGAGAAACCATAAAAAATAAGTCTTCCATGCTATTCTTTCAGAACATATGCTGAGATAGCTTAAGCAACAATGCAATGTCGTTCCTAGTGTATTTACTTAATTTTATGTTTAAAATGCAAATGAGAGAGTATTATTATTTAGAGTAAATGAAACCAGAAAAATGCAAGGAAAATAAAGGGCAAAAATTCTACTTGATGGCACTCGTGCATATTTATTCCAGAGCCGTCCCCTCCTTCCATTCAGTCCTCGTCCTCCCCTCTTTAGTTAATTCACTCATACTACATAATGGAAGAAAATGATAACCTAGAAAGCTTGCCACTGTTTGAGTGAGAACATATGTTTGCTTTGCAGACTTCTTTTATCTTCAGTGCATAAAAATGAAGAGCATCACAGTTTCCTGCTTCCCAGAAGTACCTTTTAACATTTTATTATGTGGTATTTGTTTCTGTCTTGAAGCGTAATTGATCCCAAGTCACCATTTAAAATTTCAGGACACTACCAATTTTTGGTGCCACTACCAATAATATTTTCATGCGTGGAGGGGTATGGAGTATTCTCATGGCAAACCTGGCGGCTCGTCTGTTGACAGTTTTTGTTTGCGTGCTACAAATCATGTTCCGAATGAAGAGAAGTCAGAGAACACAGAGGGTGAAGCTCGGGTGTCTCCCTGCTGACACTTCACTCCCCACAATAAGGACGTGA
>RJWM01028356.1:0-25701 GCA_004363535.1 Dasyprocta punctata | reverse complement strand
AATAAATGAGACTCGATCGGAATTGTTCGTCCTGTCTCGGTTTCTCTCCCCTCCTGCCCTTGTTTCATTCCCATTCCCCCTCCAGGTACTACCCTGCAGACTGTGGCTTGCGGGCGAGCTACACATGATAAAATCTTTTAAATGGATAATTATGTGTCATCTTTCCATCACTGTGACAAAATACTTGAGAATTAAAACTTAAAGGAGGAAAAGGTTGTTTTGATTCATTAAGGAGATTCACACTATGGTCTGTTGGCTTCATTACTCTGGCCTAAGGTGAGACAGACATCATGAGAGAAGAATGTGACCAGGGAGCAGAGAGTAAGAAAGCTGGCAGTGGCCAGTTTCCTCCTTCCAGTTTAGTTCCTCCTGAACCCTCAACCTATTATATAGTACCACCTACATGCAGGGCAGTTGTCTGCCCTCAGTTTTTTGTCACACGTACCAATTCTGAATAGCCTCACAGACATACAGATGACTGTGCTTCACTCATTTCATAGATGTTTTCAATTCAATTGAGTCAACAGTCAAAGATTAACTCTCACAACTGAGAATAGCATATTTTATTTCAGCCACTACACATACATAAAATTCATCTGCAATATACTGATTGTGAGTTTTTAGTCAAAAATTTTAATTACATACTCAATTTCTCCATCATCATTGGAGTCTATAGACTTTCACCATAATCTTGTTTAATCAATAATTGAGGGTCTTACTCAGTTATTGTTTCCATATTATGAATAAGCAAATGTTTAATTTTTTTGTTTAATTTTATATAATCTTACATTTGAATACAAAATGAAAGTATATAAACGTATTTTCTTTTACCTGGCATGCAATAACTCCATAAAAATCATATGAAGTAAGATAAAAACTTTATTGACACCAAAAACTAGTAGGTGGTTGGAAATGGAGAATTTTCACTTTTATATTCTCATGGACCATTGTGAATGTTTTCCATATTGAATGTCCTTTAAATTGAAAATCTGTACAACACAAGCAATTGTTTTTTCAGCTTTAAAGGAAAAGTTTTAAAGAAAAGACTTGACTAATCATAGCACTATTGAGTCACACGTTTCTTCTTTGGAATTTTTTACAACTGAATATTATAAAATAGTTTGAAATCAGCCTAACATTTTTTTTCTGAGCTTGTAACTTTATCTTTTGAGTTCCGTGTCCAAAGTATTCTTTCCTTCTCTTTAAAGTTTCATATTTTATCATGCCCTGTCTTTATATTGTTCTTTCATCATCTGTCAAATAATGGTGACTTTGAAACCTGTATTCCCTCCTACAGGAAGAGGATATACTATGATTTAGATAAAATTATCCCTTAAAAGCTTCACATGTTCAAAAGTTCATTTTGGAGGGTGATTGGAATATGTTGTCATATTCATCAAAGAATTAATCAATTGCTGATTCCACAGCTGAATGGGCTATTAGAAGGTGGGACCTAGTTGGAAAGGGATAGTCACTGGGGTGTGGCCTAGAAGGGTGTATGTCCCAACTCTGCTCCTCGCTTTTCTCTCAGCTTCCTGGCCTCCATAATGTGAGCCGTTTATTTCAATTTTGCCTGTCTGCCAAGTCATTCTGCCTTGGAGCCAATCAACTGTGGACTAAAACTGTAAACCAAAATACACCTCTCCTCCTTTAAATTGTGAGTGTTCGAATTTTGTCTTAGTGAAAAGAAAGTGAAAAAGACAGATTTTGGTGTGAGAGATGTATAGTCATTTCTGTGAATATACCTAGTCATGTGCTTCAAAAGTTTTATAGCTGATTTTTAAGAGGAGATTGGAATGGTTTGGAAGTGTCACCAGAGAAGCCTTGGGATGTTTACAGGTAATCTTAGTAGGATATTCTGGTGAGAGAACAGAAAAATAATGCACATAGAAATACAAATGATGAAAATTATGATGAAGAGCTTTCAGGTGAAAACAAACACTCCACTACGGTTGGATTCTAGGCCATGTGTATTGCATTCTGTTAAAAAATACTGTCTATACTTTCCCATTGTCCTGATTGAAATTCAGAACAACCAAGTAATTTGGTGGAGCAAATTTCAAGGCATCTTTTTGGCCAGATTTGTATTGAGAATCTAGAGCAAATATTACAGCCCAAAGATGTAAATATTTCCAGTCTCAACAAAAAGAAACTGCTTATCATAACGGGGAAGAGGAATGAATGGTTGCTGAAAAGATTAGCATTGAAAGAAATCAAGTACTTTCCATCAGAAGAATAGGAAAGATGTCTTGAGGGCACCTCAGAAATCAGGCAAGACCCCACTCTTCATTGGCATGGAGTAGGAAAAGGGTAAAGACAAATAACACTGGAAAAACTCTGCTTGAAGAAAACAGCTCCAGTGTACCCTGCTTGGAATGGGTTACATACAGAATTCTTTCCTAGAATTTGTTTCATAGTGCTTAACCATCCAGTTCTTCAGAGGTCTCTGCTGCCGTGATGCAAGGAAAGCTGGCTACTGCTTGAGCTTATGGTGAAATTTGGCATCAACCATTTCATGCTGGTTTTATAAGCATAAAGAGTGCATGAGTTATATTTTGTGGAAGTTCCAATTAAGATTTCACATGAAGACCCAGAAGGTCAGGCATCGTATTTCTGAGAGGGCAGTTTAAAAGCTGTGAGAGTAAATTCAAAAGTGTAGTAGAGACCCTATGAATTGGGAAAAGTCAGAAATGCAGGTTGTCTGCTGAGGAAAACTGCAGTCAGTGAGCAAAGCCAGTCAAAGAGAAAGGCCATAAGGACTGAAAGTAGCAACACCATAGAGGTGGGGCCATCCAAGCCTGTTGAAGCTCACATCTCAACACAGACATGTAATGATAATAATTAATGCTTACCCTCCTATACTTCGATCTTACTTCACATCTCATTTCTTGCTAACCCCTTATTTTTTCGTTTTGAAATGAAAATGTTTACCCTGTGCAATTATAGTTTTGAAGTCTTTATCTTTTTTTTTTTTATTCCAAAGGAGTTAATAGCTAAGTGCCTTGAGTTTCAGAAAAGATTTCAGATGTGACTTTGCAGCAATGTTGGAACTGTGAAACCTTCATTGACTTTTTAAAATGACCCAAACACATTTTGCATAAACAGACTTGAGGTTTTTTTGGAATGGTGTTGGGATGTTATGGTTTAGATAAATAATGTCCTCTGAAAACATGATGTATTTAGAAGTGTGCCTTTTATGGGTGATTGGATCATGCCGACACTCACTGAATTAATCCACTGATGAGTTCATGAATAAATGTGCTATTAAATGGTAGACCTGGTCAGAAGTGGATCATTGGGAACATGACCTGCAAGGATTTATCTCCCTACTCCATTCCACTCTTCTCTCTCTGTTTTCCAGGCAACATACTGTGAGGCACTTTCCTTTGCTATGTTTCTTAGCCATGCCATATTGCCTTGGAGCCAACAGATTCTAGACCAAAAAATAAGTAAATCTCTCTTGCTTTAAGTTGTATGTGTTAGATATTTTGTCCCTGTAACAAGAAAACAATCTTCTTTCTGAGAAGTGCATTTCCAGAACAACTATTTGATCACGTGGTCATACTAAGTCACAAGAGAACCCAAGAAATTTGTCTCTGAAAATGGATCCATATTCTTAATACAATAATGTATTCTTCATACACTGAATTTCAGTCAATTTCAGTCATCTTCCTTTTTTTAATTTCTTCTCTCGACTTTATTTATATGTTCATTTTTGTTTGGTTTTCATATTTTCCCTTCAACTCAAAAGTACACTTTATATGTATGACAGTTTTTTGTTCCACATTCCATCTTTTCTGTCACTAAGTGTCAAACCTATCCGTACTATGCCCAATAGAGAAATGGTTGCACTTCTGCACATGTGATATTTGTTGCTTTTTTGGTGTGATTTATGGATTTTTTAAGTTAGATGGCATTGTGATCTTTTTCAATTATCCACTTTCCATACCACTTTTTAAAGATTATTGTAATCTCTACATTTTTATGCTTATTGTGGTTCATGTTGTAAAATTCTTCTGATTATGTTCAAATGGTATGTTCATGACTTTTTTTTTCTTATTACCATATGCTATGCGAGAAGAGAAAGCACAGTGACAGTTTTCTTATTGCATGGTTTCATTTTCAACTGAATAACTTATTCTTGATTTTTTGAGTAAAATGACAATTAGGATCAAAATTTTTATGTTTATGCGTTAGAGAAATGATTGTAGTTTCACAGTTTAGTCATACACACACAAACACTCCTTTGAGGAAAAATTTTTGATGACTGACTCACATCAGTTAATTTGTCATTTGACTTATATTAACTAGTTATAAGCAAATATTACTCATGATGTCATAAATTAGCCTTTTACTTTCTTCAGTTCTCCAATAATGCTGGCATTACACGAACAGTGTGTGATGTGTTGTAAGTATTTTTGTGTTATAAGGTAAATCTCTATAGAGTGATCTGAAAAGAAGAGTGGGAAATAAGTGACTAAAAAATAACTGATTATTAAGAATAGTTGCTCAGGTCTAACTGTTCAATTTTGTATCTCAGTTTTTCTTTTCATTTGGAAAGTAATTTAATCTCTGATTCACAACTTATCCATGCCAATATGGTAGCTGTATATAATTACTTTTTCACTCAAAGGACTATCATTAAGATTATATAGTTTTTTTTTTGTTTGTTTGTTTTTTGCAGTACTGGGGATCGAACTCTCAACCTTGCGCCTACCAGGCAGGTGCTTAAGCCACTGAGCCAAACTCCCAGCCCTAGTTTTTTTGAGGCAGAGTTGCACTATGTAGCTCAGGCCAGCCTTGTGCTCGTGTTGTAGCCCAAGCCGACCTCAAACTCACAACGCTCCTCCTACCTCAGCCTCCCGAGTGCTGAAGATTATATGATTTATTATACAGAAAATACTTCAACAATCTACAATGTGCTACATATTTATGTCATTAATATAAACCTTATATCCAATTTATTCAAAATAATATAAGAACAAAATAAAACCTGCTATATTTTGGAGTGAAAATGAACAATTATTCAAAAGTAAGTATTAAAAAGCATGTTTGTGCACATAGAAACATAATGAAAAGAAAATAGATGCTACTTATAAAAATGAAGTTAAAATTTGAATTAAAACTTTTTTTTTGTTTTTGCCCCAAAGCACAAATCCTAGAAAAAACAGAGGCTCTAGAAAAAAAATACGTAATAGATGTTTAAGATAAGACAGAAAACATTTTTTCAAATTTAATTTGAATAAATTCTTATAGAAAAAATGGAGAATTTAAGTGTCTCCCTCATTCAAACACATTTCATCATTTTCATGAGGTTACATGTATTTCATTTATTTAAAACTCAAAAAGAAAATCCTTACACATATGCTAGAGAAATCAAACATTTATGAAATAATCCAAAATACTACTTATTTTTTCCTGCCAGTAACAGAAAGGAGAAACAACAATGACACAAAAGAGGGTGGCATTTTCTCTTTTAACAAAACAAAACTAGCCTAATGGAAGGCAGTCTAGCACAGTTACTAGTCTAATTTCATACTGTTCCTTTTTTCTTACCAAATCTCTTCCAAACTCAAAATAATTTAATTATATCAGAAATCTGTTGAAACTCTAGTTGGCATGTCCATTTTGTGGTTATATAGCATATAAAAACTGAGGCAGTGGAATGCTAGGCTTCTAGTAAGTTGTTTACTTATAACTCCTAAAACAAAAATTCTCTTGTTTTTTACTGACCTCCTTTTGCTGTAGAAGAAAAGTTCTCCGTTTCATAAGCCTATTTTCATGCATGATAAAAATCGGTTATATGTTTCTTTTTTCTCTCTCTCTCTCCTCTTATCAAGTACTGTCTTGAAAGAAGCTTTTCCTATAGCATCTGTCTAAGGAATATTCTCATGAAAGGTTGCACCACCTCTAGAGATGAAGATGTTTTCAGTTTCCTTTTAGTAACTATATCATATCATTTTTTGCAATGTTTCTTTTGTTTTATTTTATTTAAACATTTTAGGTAAAGCAGTAAAGTTTATTTCCAGCAGAAGAACATTAGTAAATGACAAAGTCAAAAGATATTTGCTGTATGTATATTTATTAAATCTAAATTAATTAATTTCACATTAAAATATGAGATTTTGTGAAAAAATGAACTCCAAAATGGAAATATAGTTATTTCTAAATTGATATTGAGTATTAGCATCGATGGTCTATATAAAACAAATTTCCAAATATTCAATAGCCAATTAATCAGTGCTAATTATTTCTTTCTGATGTGATTAAATATGCTTGAAATTTTGAATTTCTTCTGAATACAGCTGAGGTAAGAAGTTTGAATCTAAATATAGAGCTTTCTTCAAAACAGGACACATTTAGTATGTCCTTTATAGTGATGAATATGTAGAAAAAACACTTGCCATAAGTGGACTAAATTATTGTATTTCATCTTAGAGAAATGTCAGACTGAGATGATGTTTTAAAAATGAAGTCATTCCTTAGCTATCTGTGCTGAACTTTTTCCAGTGGGTAAAACTTTAAAAATATTCATTCCAGGAATCAGTAAAATTTTTTCAAATAACATATCTGAACTCTTACTAGCTGGGAACATGCATTTATTTCAAAATTGATCATAAATATGTGAGGCATATTATATACCTGACAGGAGATATAAATGGAATAGTGAGCAGTGAACAGATCATGCAAGGCATTGTAAGCAATATTAAGAACTCTGAAAAAAAAAAAAACTGCACTCAAAAAAGATTGCAAGTGTTCTGTGGAACTCGATAAAGGACATTGGCATAATGAGATATTTAATTTAAAAAACGTAACTCTAGGTGCAAGTTGAAAAATAGATTGTAAGTAGAAAATAATAGATTGCCTTATCTAGTTAGGAACGTGATAAAAGTCAGAAAAATAAATCACTGCATCTGTATCTGTATCTGGGTTGGGGTGGAAGAGAAAGTTAATATAACTTACGGATTTACTGGGGGTAGACAGCAACAAGAGTCATACAAACTTGTAGTTTCAACAAATGGGTAATGGATATTGCCCATGACATTCCTAGAACTGAAAATCAAGTTTGAAAGATACGGTGTATAAATTTTAAATGTTTTGAATTTGAGATGTTTGTAAGTTTTCAAGTGAAACTATCTATTATTGTGTAGTTAAAAATCTCTACAATGCAAGAAAGAATACTTCAAAATACAGACTAAATATTTGCATAGACAAAATGACTAATAACTATCTGAGAAAATATTTCTACCATGTTCATGAATTACAATGGTTTAGTAGGTTTTGGGGTTCTTCCAATGTTATTAATTTACAATGGTAGGAGTATGCCTGAATCTGAGATTGTCTTCAGATATTCTTTTTAATCAGGTTGAATGGACTAACTTGAAGGAATTTAGCCAGAGACTGAATCAAGTGTTGAAACATATTAGCATGACAGAGGGAGCCACAAAGACAAGTTTGGAGCTGATGCATTATGAGGAAATTTTGAAGAATCTAAGCTCTCATTTATTTCAAAGAATAGTTTTGGGAGCAATTAAGCAAAGGTGATTAAATATCTGATTCTAGAAGTAGGAATAAGTTACCTAGTAACAACTTCATGTTGTGAGCATGGGAATGTGTATCCTAAACAAGCAAGAGAGACCCTTTAGTATACAGAGGATAGATATATTAGTTACCATAGAAATTTCAGATACATCAAAAACTTTGAAGAAAATGGAGAGGATATTTGAGAACGTGTATATAAGTTTATAATTGAAGTGAAGGTCCACTGATTAATTGGTCTGTGGAAAATATTATTATTGAAGGAGAAGAAGCAAAAGAGTAGGGTAAAGCTAGTGGATAAAAATGACAAGTACCCTCTGTCTTAAATTTTAACTTAGAAGAATTTGGAAGAATTGGAAACTTCTTTTGGGACTCTCAACAAAAGTAATATTTTCAAAGGAGCCCATCCTTACTGTACAATTCTGTATCACTGGCATGTGTTCTTTCAAAAACAGCTCCCGATAATACAGATAACACATCCATAAGCTGTGATCATTGTACTGCCCTAACTTACACTTTCCCTTCCACTTTGAGCATCTAATAATATTTGTCAAATGTAATGCAAGTTGAAAACATGTGATTTGAGACAGGGACTCCCAACCCCCACACAGATCACATTCCAGTATTGGTCTGTGACTTTTTAGGAAGTGGGCCCCACATCAGGAGCAATGGATGGGCAAGAATGCAAAGATTTATCTGTGTCTACAGCTACTCCCTATCATTTATCCAAGGGAATTTGATATGGTATACAAATACTCTTTGCTATTCCTATATGGAAAAAAAGACAAGTGTTTCTTTAAGTCACATTCATTAGAATTGTCAATAAGTTGAAGCATACTGTAGATGTGTTTTGTTGTCACTGCCTGTGTTTATGCAAATGTGTATTTGAATGCTTTTTAACTCAAACTTCAAATACATTGAGCAATTCTCACATTGGTTAGCTACGAAGTAGTATACACAATTATCATTTTGATTATGGTAGAAGAGAAAATTAACTATTAACCCATGTTTTTAAACACTAACTAGTTTACTGTCATAATGTAAAATGTACTAAATATTCCTGTCAATTAAATTAGTATATTAATTTTTCTTTTCTTCTTCTAAAAAATCTTTATTAGATAAATTTGAGTAATATGCAGGCATATTAGAAAATATACGCTATTGAAATATGACTATATAGATTAAAAATAAATTAATAACAATTAAGATTCAATTCTTCATACTAGACATATCACAAGTGTTATATGACCATGTGTAGTAATTAGTTTCTGTTTATCAGAAATTTCCACCATCAGTAAAAGTTTTATTACATAGCATCACTCTAACACAGTATTTTATATACTGAACTTCATGGTTCCTTATGTAAGAAACAAAGTCTTATCTATCAAAGGATATAAGCAGGAACAACTCTATCTCAAACTCTGGTTAACCCTAGGCTGCCCTCCCCCATTCCTTATACCAGGGTTACAGATGTTACCCCACATATAATGGTTTCTCATTTTGTTCTAAGTAGCATTATTCACTGGAAGGCATTTGGATAAATTTTCAGTCCCAAATTTTTTTTAAGAATCTAAACATTCTCCTTTGTCTAACACCTTAGAAGAAATACCTGTTCTGCTTGGATGGAGAAGGACATAGACAAGGTCTTTCAGCTCGCCATCCATTTTATAGCAACTCTTCCCAGCATCATCAGGGAAGTTACAAACATCTGTTCAGCTTGGTTGGGGGAACACAGTCAAGGTCTTTTAGGTTCCCATATCCCTACTTTCCCTTCTACAGCAATCCTTCCCAGAAACCCTTCAGGCCTTCCCCTGGCACTGCTTAGACTAACCAATCAGGATAGATTGTGAACCTTGAACCAGCCAACGGGGGAAAAGGCCAGTTGTTTCTCACCCGTTAGGGATAAAAATGAGCCTGCTACAGCCTCCATGTGTACTTGCTACCTTGCTTTAGGGGTGTTGCACACCATTTTGTAGAAGTAAACTTGACTTGTCAATATTTTTTGGTGTCTGAGTGCATTATCTGCAACATCAAATAGTCCCAGATGTATAGTCAACACTTAAAAAACTAAGTCATATTACTCACATACACACATAGATTATTCCATTTTCTAAAGAATTTATACAAAGATGGGTTAAATATTATAGTTTATCTTCATCAAAATTTGGAGCAATTTTATCCCAGTAGTACTTTTAATTTTCTACAAATTTCCAAAATTCAGTTTTTTGAGTAAAAATTCCCCTTGCATTTAGGGATTCAAATAAATTAATTTGCATAGATCTACTGTAAAATTACTTTTTAGTTCTGGAGGAGAAAGAGAAAAGGAAACCATTTTGAAATACACAAAAGTGTTCTGTATTTCTTAACAAGGAGAAAACTTACAAGAATCTAACTTCTAGATTTTAAGATAGTCAATACTTTCTGTGTGCTGAAGACTAAAAGAAGCTACAGCCATGTCTATCACCATGCACTAAAGTCAAAATGGATCAAAGATCTAAATATTAAGATAAAAGCACTAAATCTACTGGAAGAGAAAATAGGTACAAATTTTGAAAACAACATGTAGGCCTAGACTTCATGAACAAAACCCAGAGTGCACAGGAAATACTTCAAAGAATCAACAACTGGGATCTCACTTTATGAAAAAGGTTTTGCACAACAAGAGAAATCAACAACAGAGTGAATACAAGCCACAGAGTGGGAAGAAATTTTAGCCAGTTGTCCCTTAGACAAAGGACTTATATCTAGAATACACAATGACTTAAAAACATCAGATCCCAAATTCAAAAACTCAATCCAAAGATGAATATGAACATCTCAAATGAAGAAATACAAATGACAAATAAATATATGAAAAAGTGTTCTAAATCATTGTTCATTCAAGAGAAACAAATTAAAACAATGCTGAGGTTTCCTCTCCAGAAAAAATGGCTGTCATCAAGAAAGCAAGCAATAACGAATACTGGAAGGGCTGTGGGTAAAAGGAATCCTTGTTGGTGGGAATGTATACTGGTAACACCACGGCAGAAATAAGTATGGAGATTCCTCAGAAAACTAGGATTAGAGGTCCTATTAAACCCAGCTATTCCTTTTCTGAGTATCTTCCCAGAAGAATTAAAAACATCATACCACGGCATTGTATATGCAACCACATTTATTGCAGCACAATTTGTAATAGCTAAATCTTGGAAAAAAACAAAATGCCCAACAACCAAGGAATGGGTAAAAATGAAGTGATCTTTTAATACAATGGACTACTATTCAGCCATAAAAAGCATAAATTTAAGACTTTTATAGCTAAATATGTGCAACTTGAGACCATAGTCATAAGAGAAATAAATCAGATTCACATATGTAGACATCTTATTGTCTCCCTGATATGAGAAACTGAAAGAGTAAATAAGGTTCAAGATGTACAACAGATATTGTGAAATGAAAAGAACTGATTCAAAAGGAAAGAGGAACTAGGGTAGGAGAAAGGGGAAAAAAAGGAAAGCAAAACAAAAAAAATGTACTGGTGGTTTTACTACTGGTTTCGCTTAGTTCACTGAAAAGAACTGTTTGTGCTAATTATCATTTGGAGAAATTTTATGCTTGTATCTTGCACTCTGTGTAAATACTTTGAAGATAACAATATGCAATGTATTAACTATTGTTATTCTCCTATTATTTTATTATGAAAATTTTTCTTGTATTTTTCCATCAAAAAAAATCCTAAAATAAACAGATGGGACAGGCCAGCTCCTGTCCACTATATGCCACCTAAATGGATGTTAAAGTGGAAGTAATGTACTGTGAAGAATTTGAGCACATGAGTGAACCGATTTTAATTCAATCTTCTCTAACCAAAATTATCATGATGCACTTATCAAAAGAAAGGGTGAGTAGCTATTTTAATTTCAAACAGAACAGACTTCAAAGCAAGGAAAACTATTTTTAAAAGGGTATTAAACAAAAATATAAAGGTCAATTCTCCAAGAAGACACAACAAACCAGTAATGGAAATCCTAAAATCTAAAATTCTTTCTGTCACTAACTATAACATGACATTGGAAAATGACTTTTTGATATTATGACATGATTGATTAATATAGGTTATCAAATGAACCACTGAGAAAAGTCCTGGATCATTTTAGTGTGATTTGAATCATAATATTTACTTGTATTAAGTTTTTAACATATTCAAATTACTGTGAGAGACTTTTCCATATATCATTTCAACTGAAGTTCATGGCCTACACTACAGATTCTAAAAAAAAAACTTAAAAAATGGAAACTCAGTTTTAAGAATGTGTCTATAATTACTTAGATTATAAGAGGTAGATCTGGAAATTTAAGTAAATTCCAGTGAAGCAAAAATAATATTAACTATATTTTAATGTTGTTTTGTTATTCAAATAATAATCAATTACCCCATTAATTAAAATGTCAAGAAAAATATTATTATGCAAATTTTAATGAAGCTACATTTATAGGAATGCTTTTATGAATAGAATTACCTTAAAAACATATATATATATATATATATATATGTATATATATATATATAAAAAACTGTATACAGTAACTAACGGATATTCTTATTCCAATATACTTCACTTTTGTTATCAGTTATCAATATGTGCAACAAAAACCTTAAAGATTCCATTGTTATATAGAAAAATAATGAATTATAAAATTTCCTTGGGAATGTATGAAAGTAGTGAGAGTACTCAGAAACAAGTTAAACACTCCCCTGACACCTTGTGAGCTGTGCACTGCCTTTATGAAACAGAGGATGCTACTAAACCATTTGCCATTCTTGAATTTCATAAATTCTATCCTTTCTTTTGTAAAATAGAAGCATTAACGTTTCATAGGTGACATGTGAGACAGTGGTAAAATTATTAAAATTTGTAAAAATATAAAGCACTTTTAGCTAATGGCAAGCCTAATTTTAACATCAACAAAATTTTAACATCTGTCAAAATATTCTGATTCTTTTCCAGTAAATGGTATTGTATGAACCACTTAATTTTTAATTTTCTGTATTATATATGGATCAATCTCTGAAAACAAAAATACTTCAATACTATGGTTTCTACCCATTTCAGTAAAAACATATCAACTCAGATGGTAAAATTCTACTTAACTTTGGTCTCTAGGGTGTGTAAACCGAATTTATTTTGTTAATTAATATTTAAATGAAAAGTACAAGAAATTGTTATTTTTTAATTTGGTTTATCTAAAGAAATTGTGAATATACTTCATTACACTGTTCTATCTATGAGATACTGTAAGTAGAAAAGTTATTTGTATTTTTGCCATACCTTATACTAAAATATTCATCTAACTTCTATCTCTCAAGTCTCACAAATATTGTATGTAATACTATATATATACATATATTATCAGTATATTCACATACATATTTAAATAATGTGCTTTTGTGTATATTATAGAAAATATTCATGTATGGAGAGAATAGTATTTTATATCAATACAGTGTTTTCATAATATGTGACATATATGTAGAATATGTAGTAAATATATTTTATACTATATATTAATTATATAAAAACATGTGGTTTATATGTACTTATGTAAGTACCGTGTATGTAAGTAATACATGTAATATTTGTAAAATAAGTGGTAAGACACTATGAGATGAAGCAAAGTAGTTATATGATGTAAAATGAAGAAGTGAAAAACAAAGATTATTGGTAGAATTCCAAAGAAAAGAGAGTGGTGTGCTGGCTTAAAGTGGTAAAATGATATATAGTATTGTTTTCATATAAAAGAAAAAAAGAAAGAGACAGAAATATGGAGGACACTCAAGAGATTGGAGGGGGCACCGTCTAAAGGGATTTGTAATACACAGTGAAGCTAAATCATATCAACTGTAATAATTTTAGGATGACATCATTCTAAATATGTGCTCAGGTTTGTTACCTATGAGCTCTGAATTTAGAGTAGTCACTAAATTTCTTTTAAAATACAGAATTTTTCAATGAATAACACTGAACTAATTCTAGTTTTCATGATTTTCATAAAAGTAGATATACATGTACATATAATAATAGCACAACACCAGAGACCATTTTAAATCCTGAACCTAATATTTATTAATAATATAAAACTGTGTTTAGCCCTTTGTCATTTGGAAATTGTGCTAACTGGAAACATCTTCCCCTTTCTAAATATCTGAACTTTTACACTAGAAGCCAAGGTATCATGCCCTTCCAAGGATTTTCCTATATCTCATGCACTGTAAGAATGCTGCATTGCTATGCAGTGTAAAGCAGAACTGCATATGGAAAATTTAAAGATGCTGCTTTTGAAATGAAGTCAAGAAAGAAAGAAGGAAGGAAGCTGGAGGAAGTAATGCAGGATTCAAGGTACAGCACATGAAAAAATTGCCTTCCATACAAACACAATGAAACACAATTCAACCATCTGAATCAATGTCATAACATGGCGACATTTTTTTTTTTTTGAGGACGTTTTCTCCAGGTCTAGATTAGTGGAAGGAAATTACAAGTACCAGGAAACGTATACTTCTTCTGCGACATACAAGAAAAAGTTAATGATGAGCAAAAGACAAGGAGGAAAGGGTAAAAGATTTCAAGAAAGAGATTTTTTTTTGATAATTTCCAAAAAGAAAATAAGCAAAAAGTGCTCTGTAAACAAAATTCTTTCTGAGAGTTGTTGATGTTGGAGGTCATGGCAAAAATCTACCTTGATCTATTCAATATTTTTAATTTCACACAAAGATGTATATGATGGTTTGAATTTTAATAGTTTAGAAAAGTTGTCCGTTAATAATACAATCAGTACACAATAACTTCTTATTTGTATATGGTTAAAAAGCAACTAAGGGACTACTTCACATACCCTAATTATATTTCATAAATTTACCTTAATAAAGGTAAAAAAATTTAAATTAATTTTATGTAATTTACATTAGAATTTGGCATAGCATTAGCAAAAAATATAAAAGAAAATTCTTACTGAGATCAAACATATAACATTTTGATTAATAGTCAAATGACTTTCGTCTTATCCTACTGTCTAATAAATTTATGTAGATTATTTTCCTCTCACAAAAGGAATAGGTAATTTATGAAAAGTGAGTATTTAATCTAAATTCTGGCTTCTGATAAATATCATGACTAGTGAACATTTTGACTTGCAAATATCCCCAAGAGTTTCAAAATATGAAATACAGTGTGGAAATGTATATGAAAAAGCAATTTATAGTTGAATTATTTGAGACAATTCTCATATCTTAAATGGTATGACAATTTCATTTAGATTTGATTTTCTTTAAAACACACTGACTTTTCATTCTTTGAAGTAATAATCTAGACATCAGGGTATGTTTGAAGCTTTACTCAGTTACAAATAATTTCAAATGTAAGTAATGGAAATCAGCCAAATAATTTAGTTTTAAATGTGACATTCTTCTGAATGACAGAAAGAAGCATGTGTCTTATGTGATAAGCCCAAGTCCCTGACACATTGAGATTCATATTCAGTGTGATCTAATTATTTGTTTTTACTCCAATGGTCTTTAATAAAATATATTTTCCTTCTCAATACTAATAGCATTTTATGTCTATTTATCAGTCAGTTATATTGACAAACAGAAGCCATTGGCTAAATTCAAGTTCAACTGCATTTTAATATTTTAATGAAAATTTTAATATTTGTACAAATGAATGAACACCATTATTTTGAGAAGACTGCTGACCCAACAGTCATTCAAATAAGTTTAAACCTTACAAACAAAAAGAAAAATCATGGATGACAAGTATTCAGAATGCTACTTATAATTGCTATGGTTCTGCTATTTTTACATAAAATAATTCACTTTTAAAAATATCATATTTTATGAAAAACAAATGGAAATTAAATATTAAAACACCAGGGTAATTTGTACATTTGAGTTAAAAGATGACAATACTATTCCATTCTGTTTTCCCATAAATTTCATTCTTAGTAAAAAGTCCAACAAATTTTATCTTATTCATTAACTTAACTCTTGCCATGCTATGTTTAAAATTAATCTATTAAAACAGAAGGATACAATTTTAAATTACAGAGCTCTAATGCTCTAAGAAATTAGTTATTTTCCTACCACTTTGAGCCCATAATATGAAAGCCCTTGATTTCTAAGTGTCATTAATTAGCATTTTAATGTCATTAAACTATTGTAAAATACTTTACATATTTTGGAGGAATATAAATCATATAAAATTTGTCCTTTGGAGAGCATCTACAAAATTTAAATGTATGCAAGGATTTATAAGTGCCTTTACAGCATATTGTAGCTCTTTTTGCATTAATTAATTGGGAAGATAAGTTTCAAGTAATTATTCCCCATGTGATAACTTGCAAATATTATAAAAATATTGCTTATGTGCAGAGTGAAGGACAATTTATCTTGTATGCTTCTAGGAAAACAAACCAAACAACAAAACAATAAATGGTCTCACAGGCTGCCACCCTAATATCTCCTTATTCACTTATTAATAAAATGAACTTTGTTTAATTTGCTTGCTAAACACTAATTCTCTTAATAAATCCCTGGAAGAACAACAAATCCTGTGAGTTTCTATGCATGCTATCATAAAAAGGCTCCTGGAAACAACTCCATGGGCCTCTGGAAATTCCTCAGTGTCTTCCTGAAGTTTGCTTAAAATACAGAGTGGACCTCTACCACAGATGTATCAGGGACCAATCAATTTAAGTGAATAAAGAATTATATATACAATTTGCTTATGTTGCATAAACATATATCTATATGACTGTATTATCTCTTGTTTATATTTGGTCATGAGTGTTATTTTGTTTCATGTTTCCACAAAATTTTAAACAGTAATGTATTTAAAATAAAATAATTTAAATATAAGTATTCAGTGTTACATGTTTTGAATATAGCTTTAACAATGAAAACATAGCATTAAACTCTCCCTAAAATATTATGAACAGCATCTATTTTAACAGCCGCTAAACCGAGATATATATAAGGTGTATGTAGTCATGATAAAGACTACATTACCTAGACAAGTAGGGTCTTTACTGTCCATCTAAATTCTTTTGGTGTTTCTGTTGGTACTGGAGAATAAACCAAGGGCTTTCACAATGAGCTACATTTTAGTTCTTTTTATTTTATTTTATTTTTTATCTTGAGGCAGTTAAGTCATTTAGTCGCTCAGATTGGGATTGAACTTGTGATCCTCCTGTCTCAGTCTCCCAGAGTTCTGTGATCACAGTTATGAATCCTGATCAGCTAATAAATTATTTACTTACTTTACAAGCATCCCTATTCAACAATGTTTTATCAAATTCCTTTAACAAATTTTTCATATTCTTATACAAATGACAATCAAATTTTAAAATTTTATTTTGTATTTGCTAGATCTTCAATATCATGAAATTCATGTTATTTATGCATCTCAAGAATAAAAAATACATACACATTGTTAAAATTTAAAGTTATGGTAATTAACCCAAAGGCAAAAAAATATATAAATTATTTAGATAGTCGTATGCAAACTAAAGTAAAAATGATCATTGCAAGCACAGTGAGGTAGAGAAAATTATAATTAAATACACACAAGCACAGAATTGGATTTCAAAAGAAGAAATAAAGTGCAATTAAATGCTTATGATTCTTGTCTAAATCTGTCCTAGCCAACCATAACAATTGTTATTTTATTTAACATGCATTAAATACCATTGCACAGGCAAGATTTTTTAGAGACTGTCCAGGCACTGCTCCAAATAAATAAAGTTATGATTGATTAAAATACATAGATTTTTTCCATTATATATTTTTACTTGAAATTGTGTCACCCAAGATGTTACTTATTTTAGAAAAATAAATAATTGTGAAGTTTAAGTCTATTGGTGCAGTTCACACCAAATGTTAAATTTGCATTTATTAACTATTTATTGAGTATATGTTGCAGTTCAAGAACTAGTGTCAAAACTCATGTAACAGGAGTTCATAAGAGAAAATGTTTGCTTTTATCCGGCATATAATCTACTGGAAAACAAAAACAAAAATTAACCAGTATATTAAATAATTAATGGCAGTTCGGTTTTTCATTCAATAATTTTTTAGTATCTGCTCATTTCAAGATATTGTGAATATGGTTGAAAGTCAAAACAGGCAAATGTGCTCTCAAGAAATTTAACTCTTATAGTGATGGATGCTGAGGCATTAGTAGCAAATGGTTTAAAAGGGTTTTTAGATATAAGGTATTAGTACATAATATTTATTAAGAAATTCAGAAAAAATTCCCATATTAAATATTGTTTTACATAATCCCTTAAAATTAGATGTGATTACTTGGTTTAGAGTTCAGTGCAAGCTAAGTAAACTCTCATCAGAAGACAGGATGGCGATGGTGATGATGGTGATGATAATGATGACAATCATGAGAAAAGGTCCATGAGTTGAGGCATAGAAACCAAAGGTTGTGAACAGGTCTAGGACTGTGTCCTGGGAGCAACAATTAATTTCCAACTTGAATGACACATTCCAAAATATTCTGGCTCCTGATGTATAGATGGAATTGTGACCACAACTTCCTGCAAAAGCAAAAAGGATCAGCTAGCTATCCCAAAATAAGGCTATATTTTAAAAAGAAAGAGAACGAAAAAGGCCATGTTCTTAAAAATATTGACCAGATCTTCAGCCAGAAATGAAGTATTTATAAGCAGTAAGCAGTAAAAGTATTAAATTTTTACTTTCTAACATGCTATTTCCTAATTAATTACAGTTAAATTATTTTATTTTCTTTCTACAGTGAAGACAATCCCATATTCTAACTGTAAAGGTTGGGAAAATCATGAAATGGAAGTTAGAATGATCATGATGTAAACAGCTTCTAATTATTCTTTTTTATATACTATGTCTGAAAAATTATGTAAGGCAAGCAATCTTAAGTGTAACTTCCTTCAGAAAAGTTCAAATTAGTAAAGTCATGACTTAAAGGAAATCGAGTGAAATTTTTCTCATTCAAGAGTCATAAATTAATATGATATTTACAAATGTGAGTCTGATTTATTTCACTTATGAGTATAGTCTCAAGTTGCCTCCATTTTACATGTAAAAGTTTCAAGATCATCTTTTTTATAGCTGAGTAACAGTTCATTGTATGGAAATGCCACATCTTTTTCATCCATTTTGTGGTTGATGGGCATTTTCTTTGTTTCCAAGATTTAGCTATTACAAACTGTGCTGCTATAAACATGGGTGCACATACATTGCTATGACATGACATTTTCAATTTTCCTGGGTAAATACCCAGAAGAGGAATAGCTGGATTGAATGAGACCTCCAATACTAGTATTTTGAGGAATCTCCACACTGATTTTCACAGTGGCCAGACCAGTCTACACTCCCACCAACAGTGGAGAAGTGTTCCCTTTTCCCAACAGCCCTGACAACATTTGTTATCAGTTGATTTCTTGATGGCAGCCATTCTTTCTGGAGTGAGATGGAATCTCATTGTTGTTTTACTTTGTATTTCTTGAATGGCCAGTGATGTTGAGCATTTCTTAATGTATTTATTTGCCATTTGTATTTCTTCATTTGAGAAGTACATGTTCATCTCAGATGCCCATTTTTGGATTGGGTCTTTGAATTTGGGGGGTCTGATATTATTCAATTCTTTATATTTCTGGATATGTCTTTTATCTGAGGGACAGTTGGCTAAAATTCTTTCCCATTCTGTGGGATTTCTTTTCATTTTATTGGTAATTTCTTGAAAGTGCAAAAATTTTTAATAAGGTAAGATCCAAGTTGTTGATTCTTTGAAGTACTTCCTGTGCAGTTTGCATTTTGTTCATGAACTCTTTGCCTACCCCTATATCTTCAAGATTTCTACCTACCTTGCTGTCCAGTAGATTTAGTGTTTATATTTTAATATTTATCTCTTTGATCCAATTTGACTTTAGTTTAGTGCTTAGTGATAGACGTGGGTCTAGTTTCAGTCTTCGGCATGTCGAAAGCCAATTTTTGCACTGTTTATTAAAGAGGCTATCTTTCTTCCAGTAAGCATGTTTAGCCCCTTTGTCAAATATAAGGTGACTGAGTGTCTTTGTAGTTTCATTTGTATCTTCCAAGCTGTTTCATTGTTCCTCTGGTCTGTTTTTTGCCAGTACCATGCTGATTTTATCACTGTAGCTTTTAGTACAACTTCAAGTTGGATTGTGATGCCTATTGCCTTGGTGTTGTTGCTCAGAATTGCCTCTGTTATACTAAGTCTCTTCTGTTTCCAAATGAATTTTAGGAATGTTTTCGTCACATCTGTAAGGTATGTTAGTGGTATTTTGATTGGGATTGCATTTAATCTGTATAGCAGTTTTGGGAGTATGGCCATTTTCACAATGTTTGTTCTTCCTAACCAAGAGCAAGGGATATCTTTCTACTTTCTAACATCCTCTTCAATTTCCTTTTTTTTTTTTTAGAGTAATATAGTTTTCAGTGTACAGATCTTTCACTTCCTTTGTTAGATTGATTCCTAAGTATTTCATTTTTTTGGATACTATCATGAAAGATGTTATACTCATAATTTCTCTCTCAGTCAGTTTGTCCTTTGTGTACAGGAATGATATTGATTTTTGAGTGTTAACATTGTATCCAACTACTCTGTTGAATTTTTTTATTAACCCTAGTAGCCATTTGATGGAGTTTGTAGGGTCTTCTATGTAGAATACCATGTCATCTGTAAATAGTGATAATTTAACGTCTTCCTTTCCTATCCTTATTCCTTTGATTTCTCTCTCTCTTGTCTGATTGCTCTGACTAATGTTTCCAGAACTACATTGAATAGAAGTGGTGATAGTGGACATCCTTGACTTGTTCCTGATTTTAGAGTGAAAGCTTTCAGTTTTTGTCCATTTAGTATAATGTCGGCTGTTGGTTTGTCATAGATGGCTTTTATCAAATTAAAGTAGATACCATGTATTCCAAGTTTCTGTAAGGTTTTTACCATAAAAAATTGTTGGGCTTTTTCAAAAGCTTTTTCTGTGTCTTTTGAGATGAACATGTGATTTTTGTCTTTGGCTCTGTTGATGTGGTATATTACATTTGTTGACTTGCATATGTTAAATCATCCTTGCGTTCCTGGAATAAATCTCATTTGGTCATGATGTATAATCTTCTTGATGATTTGCTGCATTCTATTTGCCAGGATTTTATTGAGAATCTTTGCATTGATGTTCATTAGGGACACTGGCCTATAGCCCTCCTTTTGGTTGGGTCTTTCTCTGGTTTTCAGATCAGAGTAATACTTGCCTCAAGGAATGAATTAGGGAGGATTGCTTCCCTTTCAATTTCATTGAAAAGTTTGTGGAGTGTTGGAATTAAGTCTTCCTTGAATTTCTTGTAGAATTCAGCAATGAATCCATCAAGACCTGGGCTTTTCTTTGTTGGTAAGGTTTTAATTACGTTTTCAATTTCATTAATTGAAATTGGGTTATTTAGTATTTTTACATCTTCTTGACTCAGCTTTGGTAATTCATGTATTTCTAGGAATCTGTCCATTTCTTCTGTGTTTTCTACCCTCTGTGAGTAAAGATTTTCAAAGTAGGTATTGATTATCTACTGTATTTCTGTAGTGATTTCACCCTTTTCATTCCTTATTGTATGAATTTGAGTTTTTTCTTTGCTTTTTTCAATAAAGTTGGCTAGGGGCTTATCAATTTTATTTGTTCTTACAAAGAACAAACTCTTCGATTCATTAATTCTTTGTATTGTTTTCTTAGTTTCTATTGTGTTAATTTCTGCTCTGATATTTATAATTTCCTCCCTTATTTTGGCTTTGGCTTGACTTGTTCTTCTTTTTCTAGATGTTTGAGATGTAGCATCAGGATGTTTATTTGTGTTCGTTCTGTTTTCCTGATGTGGGAATTCACCACAATACATTTCCCTCTGAGGACTGCTTTCATTGCATCCCATAGGTTCTGGTAAGTTGCATTTGTGTTTCTGTTTGCTTGTAGATGTTGTTTAATTTCTTCTTTAATTTCCTCTATTAGCCATTGATTATTCAGGAGTGTTTTTTTTAAAATTCCATGTGTTTCTGGAGTTTTTGCAGTTTCTTTTGTCATTAATTTCTAGTTTCATAACATTATGTTCAGATAATATGCATGAGATAATTTCTATTTTTTTGCATTTACTTAAGCATGTTCTATGGGCTAGCATATGGTCTATTTTAAAGAATGTCTCATGTGAAGCTGAGAAGAATGTATATTCTGATGTTGTTGGATGGAACACTCTGTAAACATCTACTAAGTCCATTTGTTCACAGGTTTGATTCAGTTCTGTTCTTTGAAAGCTTTTGTCTGGTTGATCTATCTCTTTGTGACAATGGGGTATTGAGGTCCCGTTACAATTGTGTTATTGTGTATTTGCTTTTTCATGTCTATTAGTATTTGTCTTATATAGTTGAATGCTCCTGTATTTGGTGCATATATATTTATGATTGTTAACTCTTTCTCTTGAATTTTCCCCCTGATTAGTGTGTAGTGACCTTCTTTAACTATTTTGATCATTTTTGGTTTGGAGTTTACACTGTCCACAAACAGAATAGCTATGCCCACTTTTTTCTGGGTTCCTGCCACATGGAATATTGTTTTTCATCCTCTGACTTTTAGTCTATGAATTTCCTTTTGAGTCAGATGTGTTTCTTGTATACAGCATATTTTTGGATCCTGTTTCTTCATCCGTTCTGTCAGCCTATTTCTTTTAATTGGTGAATTGAGGCCATTTACATTGATGGATATAATGATATGTACTCACTTAACTTTGTCATGTTATTTTTCTGTTGTTGGTTTTCTGTTTTTTCCCCTTGCTTAAATGCTTGCCCTGCCTGGTCATTTCTTTCTGTTGTTGTTTTGGGAAATGTAGTCATTTTTGTCTCTCCCTAGTACATCTTTCAGTATTCCTTCTAGGGTTGGCTTGGTAGATATGAATTTCTTCTCAGTTTCTCTTTGTCATGGAAGTAACTTATCTCTCCATCAATTCTGAAAAAAAAAGTTTTGCATGGTACTTCAATCTGGGTTGAAAGTTGTTTTCTCTCAGTACTTGAAATACTTCACTCTAAGCTCATTTTAATTTGAGGGTTTGTGCTGAAAAGTCTGATATGATTCTAATGGGCTTTCCTTGATAGGTGAGTTGTGTCTTTTCACTAACAGCTTTTAGTATTCTGTTTTTAGGCTATATGTCTGAGATCTCTATTATATGTCTGGGTGTATCTTTATTTTAGTTATGCCTGGCATTCTATATGCCTCACTTATCTGTATATCTGATTTTTCCCCATGTTTGGAAAATTTTCCGTTATTATTTCTGCAAATAGTTTTTTTAAGTCAGTTGCGTTGACTCCTGCATTTTCATTGACACCTATCAGTATAATACTGCTTCTCTTTGCACCATTTTGAAGCTATTGAATTGTTATTTCATGCTTCCTTGTTATTTTTACAAGTTCTTTCCTTTCATGATCACTAGCTGCAATCTTGTCTTCAAGGTGTAAAAGTCTATCCTCAGTTTCATTCAAATGGTTTTGCCAAATTTCGATGGTGTTTTTTTTTTTTTTTTCAGTTTCCTGGATATCTCTTTGAATTTGTTTCATGCATTCTATTTCTTTCCTAAGTTTCTCATTCAAGGTTTCCATCATTTTCCCATGCTTCTGTACTTTTTCTTTAATCTATGACTTCTTTAGCTATGCTGAGTAAGTCCTTCACTAAGGTTGTTATTTCTTCTTTACCTGAGAGATTATTTCTAGTCTGATTTCCTCTATAGTTTCATGGATTTCTTTATTTATTTCACTTGCTATCTTTTCAGAAATTTTGGGTGTGTGACTTCCAGTGTCCTCTATTTCAATGTTTCCTGTACTTGTTCCTGATGGACTGGACATTTGAGACTGTATTTTGCTTTTTCTTCTTGTTATTTTCACCTCTTGGGTTAATATTTTGGTCTTTCAATCCCACTAGTCTCAAGTGACTCTCATGTGGGTCTTAGGGTCTTGCTGTATGAGTTATGTTTGTCCAATTGCTGAGTCCCACAATGAAAGGGAGGGGCTAGTCACCTGGATTCTTTCTGTAGAACCTGTTAGGTTAGTCTTATATTCTCCCTAGACTGACTAGCCTAGGAGTATTGACATAAGCCAGCCCTAAACTCCCATTGTTACTGTGAATTTAGGCTGCTCCATGCCGCCAGATTTACCTGGCTATATTGTGCACCTCAGCTGGGATCCTACTATGTCACTGAGTGTCTCCTAGGCCCTTTCAAATTCCTCCAGGTTGTGGGAGGCCTTATCAGTGCTCTCCTCAACCCACCCAGTGCTCTGTCTCTGGAAGAAGAACTCACCCACACTCTTGCCAGGATTCCAAAGTCCTACAGCTGAAGGGGAGGGCTTGTTGCTGCTCCTGCTGACCCACTAAGGCCCTCTATATGAGGGGGAAACTCACAGCACAGACGCAGGCCTGCTGAAGTCCTCTGTGTGGGTGAGGGGTTGCTGAGGCTTCCACCAACCCACCAGGATTTTGCAGGTGGTGGACAGATTGCTGACGGTTCCTGGGATGCTGAGGTCACCAGGGTGGAGTGGGAGTTGCTGCCAAGGATGATCCACCTGCTGCAGTGGTCTCTGGGGTGGAGGGGGAGGTGCTGCCTACACCCCATGGCTGCAGAGGTCTCCAGGGTGGGAAGGAAATGCTGCCAGTGACAATCCGCTGGCTGCAGAGGTTTCTGGGGATCATTTATTTTTAGAACTGATTAAATCACATGTATATTGAAAAAACTTCTGATCATTTAAGTACAAGACTTAGAAGACATATAAACTTGTAGTAAAAGTTTGAGAATTTTCTGTACATAGGTGATTTTTAGCCTAGGTAACCTAGGAATATTATATCAAGAGTTAAAATAGCATGAAACTGGATTCTCAGACAATTTCTAATTTTAATCTAAAGAAGAGAACCCATAAAAAGAAAATTTAGAGAATTAACTGGAGAGATAAAGGAAAGATCTAGAGAATAGTTGCTTTAAAAAGTGTAAATACTTCAAAATGATAAAACTGTTTAATAATGGAAACAACAAAATTTGTTAATTAACTCAAATATTATATATGCACCAAATACCCTGAGTTACAGACAGTCATTAAATGTAGACAATTGTAAAACATTAGCAAGAGGAAATTAGAAATTACATAGGGCAACATGAACAAACCTATGGAAAGGAGAAATTAAACCATTGATTACAGATACACCCTCTGTCACTTCCATTATGGAGAGCTAATAAATAGCTTAGCTAGAAAAATACTTAAGGTCCAGACCAGAACCTTTAGAAAGCAATTCTTTGTTCACATATGCTATGCATCTATTTTAACCTACTAGCAGAGAGAAACTTTAGGAAAAATATTGCTCTTCAGTATACTTAATTTCATTAGTTTGCAGACATTTCTAAATTCACAGTAAAATGATAAGGCAACAACATTCAAGCAAGTCTATGAAGTAGATTTTTGAGAATTTGAACTTTGCCTTCACATTTTACCAGGATAAATAGACTTTCATTATTATTGAGTTATTCAAATATGCTTTTTATTCAAGAAATTCAAGTAATAAAAGATTAAAATGTTTTAGTGACATCAAATTAAAAATCTGATTGAAAATTAAAACTAAGTTCATTTAAAACATTTTGCAATAAATGGAAGACTTCTTTTTCTTAAATAGAATCATGATTTTAAATTTCAACTGTCAAGTCAATATTGGACATCATAAGAGAGAAATGGCATTTCAAATGCATTTCAATTAATGAATTTATTAGTCTAAACATTAATATTGAAAGGTTTTGCATTTAGAACGTACTCTCTTGAGAAAGAAAAGAAATTATCATGAAAAATTAGGAAAATGTAGACATCTGAACATTCCTTATGTTACAAAATTAAATTAATATTTATTAGATACCATATTGCTACATTTCATGTGTACCAGTGAAAATTATTGGTAAATGAGATAAACTACAGAGCAAAATGGTGTGAATTAGTACATGAAACAACTAAGTAAATCCAAGTATTTTATCAATTCTAAGCAATTAATTATACATATAGAAGTTCACTTTTACTATAACAAAGGAAATTTCTCCTTATATGTTCTCTCTTTTTTTTTTTTTAT
>RJWM01028355.1:7158-25800 GCA_004363535.1 Dasyprocta punctata | reverse complement strand
GGGGATGTTTGACTTCAGAGGAGAAGGAGGTGACGAGACAAAAGCAGAGAGGTTTGAAGACGCTGCACTGCTGGCTTGGAAGGCAGAGGAGTGTGTGGGGAGCAGGCTTGCCCTTGTGGGGGTTGGAAAAGAGGAGGAGCAAAGTGATTCTGTCCTAGAACCTCCCCAGAGGGACCTTTGGTCCTGTGGACAACTTGACTTCAGTCCAATGAAACTGGTTTCGGACTCTGACTTCCGGGATAGTAATAGAATGAAAGCTTGTTGTCTGATGACACCAAGGTTGCAGTCATGTTACAGCAGGGACAGGGCATGAATCCCCATTCCAGCTCACCTGCCCGGACGCTTGGCTCCTTCACCCACCCCTTTTCTCTCTCGTGTGAATCATGCATCACTCCGGACTACTGGGTCATTTCCTGTAAGGTACAAACCTGCTTCCTTGATATCTCCCAAGTTACTGCTCTAATTCATTAATTTTTGTTTTCCCTAGCAAAACTGCTTTCGAGAATTACCTGCATTTCATTTTCCATTCATTCTTCCAGATCCCCTGTGCACTAAGCCTGCTCTTCCCAAGCCCACCGAGGACATCCAAGTTTGCAAAAGAGAGGAGCATTTCCTGGGCTCTGCACAGCGCTGGTAAAATCAAGGCTGGCCTTGTGCGACTCTGCTGTCCTTTCAGCTTCTCTGATTTGCCCCCTGCCCACTCCTGCCCTGCTCCTCAGGCTCTGAACCGACATAAACCCTGGTGCTCCCGGAGACTCCAACTCCTCACTCGTCTGTCTGCAACCCTCCCTCAGTGAGATTCAGAGCCGTGGCTTTCGATGCTGTCTCTCTGCGGATGCCTCCCCAGTTCACATTCCCCCCAAGGCCTCTCTGAGCTCTTGCTAGCTGCCTGATTACCTCCTCGAGTTTGTCTTACAGGCAGAGCCGGAACCAAATTTTGTGATTCTCCAGAGCAGCGGCAACCTGCCTATCCTCCACTTTCCCCGCTTTGGTTTCTTGCTGTTGTTTAAATCAGAAATCTGGGTTGCAAACTGGGCTGCCCTTCTTCCTCAGGGCAGCCCCTTCCCCCTGCTGTGCCCCCGGCCTCCTGCAGCCTAACCCTTTCCATTCCTAGCCGCTTCTCTGATGCACTTACAACCTGCTTCACTGCTCCGCACACCCGCCGCAGCAGGTACCTGATTGGTCCACTGTACCCTTGGAGTCCTCTAATCCATCCCTCACCCAACAACTGCAATCAAATTATCTTACTGCTTTGCTTTGCTTAACTCCCTCCTGTGGCTTCCTTTCCACACAACTCTTTGTCTTGACCTTCAAGGGTCTCGGGGTGAGATGCACCCCCCAAACCCTGGAGGCATTCCCCTCCTCCAGCCCTGTGGCCTTGCAGTGCCCTGCGCCCCATGGCTGACCTCACTGCACCCCTTTCTGCAGCAGCCTCCTGCTGCCCACTGGGCTCTCCCCACCCCACACAGGAGTGTCTGCATGGCTGTTTCACAACCTGATGCCATTCTGTCGCAGATCTGTGTGTTTGGGTGGTGAACTGGCCCTCTTCCCACCCCATCAGGGAGCTCCAGGAAGGGCAGATGGTATCTGTCAAGCTTCCCCACCTGCCTGACAGAGTAGATGCTCAACAATGTTGGATGAAGGAACCCATCTTTCTAAGGCGCTGTCCTTCCCAGGCTGGTCCTACACGACCCCCAGCCCCTTTCCCCAGCCTGCTCAGCATCACACCTCAGCGCTCTCTTCCTGCAAATGCCCAGCCCTCCCAAGAGATGGACACACCTGAGCAGCTCCGAGTGGCTACAGAGAACCCACCTTTGAGCAGCCTGGCTTCCAGCTCAAAAAAACCCCGCTATGGAGAAACTACTGAATTTCTATAGCAGTGAAGTAAGCACAACTTGCTCCATGATGTGTGGCACACAATAGGCAGTTTGTGCGTGTTTGTTGAATGAGAGAATGAAGTCTCACTTGTCTACCCTCAGAGAATGGCTTCCTTGAGAAAGACACTTCAAAATCCCAGCCTTGTCACAAGCAAGTAAGGCAGTAGGTGTGGGGGTCACTACTGCCACTGCTAACAAAGAAGGTGGCGTTGCCAAACTTTTCTAATTGCACTGGCTTCCAACGGCAGCCCAAGGGCGGTGGCAAAGCCTCTGGTCTGTATGTGGTCCTCATCCCAGCTGCAGAGGGCTGCCTGGGGAAGCACTGCAGAGGAGGCGCTGTGTGTGGGGCCAGAGGTGGAAGCCGCAAAGACGAGAGGGAACCCAGCACGACAAGAAGGGAAGCGGGAAGAATTGCTCCTGACCAGGAAACACTACCACTTTCATTTTCCACATCCTAAGAGTAACATGAACCCTAATGTGTTGTCACTTTGGGAAGAGGACCCCACAGGAAATCCAGAAACTGAAATGCCATTCTTCGAACCACTGTAACAGGTGCATCCTGAGTTATTATTAGGACGAAATATGCCACTTTTAGCAGGTGCTGAAAGAGAACACATCCTGTTGTTCTGATTTCATCAGAACATTCTGGAAGATTCACCGAAAGAAGACAGAAACATTTTTTGATGAGCCTTTGTGAGTATTTGGATGGGACTATTAAGAAGGGGGTCAAGGTAGTGAATTACTGTCATCAGAAAAAAAATCTAAGCAATGAGACCAAAGCGAATTTCCCAGCTTGGGAAGTAGAACTATTTTCAGTATTTTAAAATTCTTAATGGAAATGTAATATTTACTCAGTATCCACAGAAGCTCTTGGACAACACAGCCTACTAAATAATTAATCAACACAGGAAACACATGACATAGTAATAGTGTGTTATTTCCCAAGTGGTTGGGAAATAAAAGCATTCACAATCCACATGGGTTCTGTGCGGGGCAGGGGCAAGGGATTGTTGAGGGGGCTGCAACCAGGAAGCTGAATGTTCACACTGCTTCTCAGAGTGCACAGGACTCTGGCTGTAGCTCTCCCTGAGCCCACCGAGTCCACGCGTCACCTTCTCCTTCTTGCCCCATCATCTCCCAGCTCCTGTTTGTCAGGACGCTGCTCTGGGTGCTCTTGTGTCCTGCTGTTGGGAGAGGGGTGGCCACCTGATGTGGAAGCCCACCCATTAGTGCTTGGGTTGAGATAGGAGAAAGCTTCCTCCCAAAGACGGCGGGTGCTCACTGAGTATTTCCACTCTTCTCTTGGCTGTGCCAGCCAGCGTGAATGGGCTGGGCCATGGATCTACAGTGTGACACCTGGGCATGGCGACTCACTTCTCCCGTGGTGCCCAGGAACCAGCTCCTAATGGTCATCTGAATCCCAACACTACTCCAAATTCAGGATCTGGAAAATGACGAACAACCCAGTGGCTCTCACTTGAGTGTTGAGAACAATACGGTTGTCCTGGCCTGACTCCCAGGGCTGCGAAGCACTGGGATTGAATGGTGCTGAGCCAGGATCTTGGCCCCTAGAGCTTCTCTAGAAGCTATAACTGGACTCAAGAGCATAACCCCAGAGCAGATCACCAAGGAATGCTGGTACTCAGTAGAACTTACTAGGTAAATGCCCTGAAAGAAGACGCAAGCATGTTTGATGAGCACTTAGAGATAGAACATGTGAGAACAATCTCCAAATGATACCACAATATAACATTGCTAGGATGGAGCTACCACTGTTGCTACTTCTGGGTGCAAACTGTGCCCCCACTTCTGGAACAGGACACCGGGCACAGCCAGCAGGCTCTCCAGCCTGCCATCACCACGCCAGGGATGCAGTGTGTGGGGCCCCTGCTGCTTCGCAACACTTTCTTCCAGTGGAAGCCTCACCGCCCTGTGGCCGAATGGCCTGTGCTCTACCTTGGGAGTTCAGGTGGGAAACCCCACAGACAGGGAAGGCGTGGAAGGGCTGCTCAGCCTGAAAGAATGTCAAATGCCTGTGCACAGAGCCCGATGAATACGGAACTTTGGGGTTGACTCGATGGGGTAGAGGTGAGGGAAGAAAGAAAAAGACACAAGCTTATTTGGTACAGGATATCTCAGAGTTTTACTTGTACAGGCATCCTCTGAACCCCCAAAATCGCCCATGCAGTGTTTTCCAAATTTACTGGTTCGCTGATTCTTTTCGGTTGATGGTGTCTCTTGTGTTGGTAATGCTCTAAGGGACAGGTTGAGAAGTGCTGTATGAAGTCGGGGCCATGGTTCCCATCAAAGGACAGATGTCTGGTCTCCTTTGCTTGTTACAGCTGCAGCGTCTTCATTCTGCATATTCAGGTGCATGGGAATTCATTCAACCAGTACTTCTTGGGTTTAGTGTGTGTCAGACACTGACCTAGTGCTGGGAATTCAGCAACAACCAACACAGACGTCAATTCTGGCTGTAAGGGGGAAACAGCCCATGCATGAGGCAAAGAAGGTAAATGCTTTGTGGGTCAGCAGTAAATGCTAAGAAGAAAATACGAAGCTGGCCGGGGCCGCCTGTGCCTGTCATTCCAGCATCCTGTGAGCCTGAGGAAGGAGGAGCCCAGCCTGGGTTAACAGGTTTCAACCCTGTTTCAAAATAAGAAATAAAAATGGGCTGGGGAAGTAGCTCAGTGTGAAGGCGCTGGATTCAATCCTCAGTACCACACAAAATCACAAACCAACCACCACCACCAGGCAGGGGAGGGGTGTGGAGCGTCCGAGTTCCACGGGATGTCAGGGTTGGGAAGGGCTCACCGGACTTCGGGGCAAAGATGAGAGCGAAGGGGAGGAACCAGCCATGTGGGTATTTGGAGGAGAGCAAGGGGCTCAGGGCAGAAGGGACGGAGGGGCGGGTGTAGGAGCGGGGTGGGTGCTGTGGGCATAGAATGAGGCCGTGTGCGGTCTGCAGCTTAGCTTCCGAGGGTCGTCGGCGGAAACGCGACGCGATTTGGCTTCCTGGTCAACAGCACTGCTCTGGGAGCGGCAGTGAGGCAGGTGCCAGGCGGCCTGCCAGGGAGCTGTCAGAGTCATCTCAGCGCCAGATGCAGGTGACTCACACAGGTGGAGGCGGTGGGTGATGAGAAGCCGTAGATTCCGCGTCTGTTTTGATGCAGATGTCATGGGGATTTGCTGATCGAGCAGATGTGGGCTGAGAGTTGTGAGACAATGGCGAGTCAGGGATGACTTGAAGGCTGTTAGCCGGAGCAGTGGCGGGGACTGGGTTGCGGTTAGCAGAGGAGGAGAGAGCTGAGGCCACACTTGCTCAGGGCTGAGCCCGGTACACTACAGACGCGTGCAGACGCGTGGGGTCGGCGCTGGCTGCGGGAGTCCAGGGGGGGATGTCAGCGGATGTAAATCTGAGACTCCAGCAGGCAGGAGGCATTTAAATATTTAATCACTGAGACGGGATGGGATCACCGTGCCGCACAGGGAAGAGACTGAGGGGCTAAGACCCAGGGCATCTGTTTTGAAAAGCAGCAGATGAGGAGAAAGGGGAGAAAAGAGGCTGGAAAGGAGGAGCCAGCAAGGTAGGAGGAGAATCAGATAATGTTTCAAAGAAAAAGCAATGAACCGCTGTTTCCAGTCTGCTGACAGCCCTGGCTTTTCCCTGGGCAACCCGTTTACCCCTGCCACCTTGGTTCTGCTGGAAAACCTGCAGGAGGTGGTAGGTTTGACCAGACACTTGTGGTACTCAAATGATCAAAGCAACAGATTTAACCTTAGTGACTAAGTTGATTGGTGGCTGGAGGCCCTGAAGCCAATTAAGTAATAAAGCTGCAAACAGTAAACTAGTTAAATTGTAACCAGTTGACTGGTTGACTAAACTGTAGCCAATTAAGTTGTTTTCTATGCCCTTCTTATTATTCTACAAATGCTGTCAGATTACATTGTTAGTTGGAGTTCTCAGAAGCCGCTCTGGTTCTAAAAGCTGTCTGGTTCATAAATTATTTTTGCTTTGCATTGCTCACATAAACTCTACTAGATTCACGTGGTCTAAGGAAGTTTCTATTTTAACAGTTTAATCATTACTAACACTTCATTCATTCCTGAGTGTGTCCAGGTTTGGACAACAGGTTTGGACAATAGATGAACAGGTCAGCCCTCCGATAGGTCAGGGGTGACTAGTATTAGATATCCTGGGTTTGGTGATATGAAGGTCAACAGTGACCTTGATACTACTTGTTTTAGTGGGGAAATGGAAGCAAAAATCTTTTCTGTTGTGACTTCAAGGGTGGAAAGAGGAATGAGAGACCAGCAATATTTGCAATACTTCAAAGAACTTCTCTTGCAAAGCAAAGAAACAAAACAGTAACTATTGTAATCCCAAATAATGAGTATGGTAATCCAAGTACTGAAATCTTTTCTCTAGTTTTCCTCACAATCCAAGAAATTTATAAATCCACTGAGACGTTATTGGAATCCTGGTAAGTTAATTCCAATCTACCACCTCCAATGCAGCCCACAGTGAGAGTAAAGATTCTGAGACAAATTCAAGGTTAAGGGCAGCCAAGGGGTCCTAAGTCCAATCCTCGTGAGGACATGCGGACAAAGGCCTTGATCCTAGGCCTCTCCCAGAATTCATTAACTAGTGAAGCAAGGGGGTGGCTCAAGGATGAGTGACAGTGAGGATGGAGGGAACTACGTGAGTAACTTGAGCTAGCTAGCAAGGTAGTGAGAAGGATATCTCTGCAAAATGCAGATAAAGATATGCAGGGGGGATCAATTTGCAGAACCCAATCAAGATAGCAACTGAATTGTTTTAGGAGGCTGCTGCTTGGGTTCCTGATATGCAAACTTTATGCCCTGGGAACTCACAGCCTCTTTCTCCAGGCTCATCCGTAGTCAACATTCCCAGAGCTCACTGGCTCTGCCATCCTGCTGTGCTTTATACATTTTACAAAGGTCACTTAGGGAGGAAACAGGACACTGTCTGATGGCTTTAAAGACTACATACCAGTACCTGCTTCTGATATGTAAACTTTTATGCTCTGGAGACTCATAGCCTCTTTCTCGTGGCTCATACCCAATTGACATTCCTGGAACTCACTGGCTCTGCCATCCCGCTGTGCCTATTTATAGAAATCACTATGGGAGGCAACAGGACACTGTCAGATGGCTTTAGAGATTACATATCAGTACCTCAGCTAGCCTTATTTGCAATGCTTAGAGCCAATTGAAAAGAGAAGGAAATACCATAGTCAGCTCTGTATACATCAACATAAGGAAATAAGTCTCGATATAATCAAAGTTGCAGCAGTTGTTCTGCATTCAAGTGGACCCGTTCAAGTTGTCTCCCACAAGTAACTATATAGGAGGGTAGGGCCAAGAGTTTTTTTTTTTTTTTTTTTTTTTTTTTTTTTTTTCTTTTAACATGAGAGCAAAATCAACACTTTTTAAAAAAATTCTGAGCCGGGCGTGGTGGCGCACGCCTTTAATCCCAGCACTCAGGAGGCTGAGGTAGGCGGAGCATTGTGAGTTCGAGGCCGGCTTGGGCTACAACGCGGCGCAAGGCCGACCTGAGCTACATAGTGCGACCCTGCCTCAAAAAACCAGGGCCGGGAGTTTGGCTCAGTGGCTTAAGCGCCTGCCCAAGGCTGTGAGTTCAATCCCCGGTGCCGAAGAAAAAAAAAAAAAAAAAAAAAAAACTGGAACACAAGAATGATCTAGAAAAGAAAGGAAACATTGAGGCTACAGAGGCAGATGTTCCCAGTGTTCTAGAGTGATATCCAATCAGTGGGAAGTGAGGGTAGCTTTCCAAGGTGCAGGGGAAGTTGTCCGTAGTTAGAGCAGGGGCATTGGGCTAGCAAGGCTCCAAAGAGGTGGGTGGATGGTCCAGGTGGCCAGGATCGTTTGAGACAATAGGTTTATTGTGTCACTCCTCTATCTCAAAAAGAAGGGCTGCTCTATACTTTCAGTTATGTCGCATCATAATTTTACCTCCCTTTCAGAACTTCCTCTGATATTTGTAGCTTGTCTCTTGCATTGTGTGACTCTACGCCATACGTGCTGTTTTCCTTACTGTCCTTGCCGGATGTTGTGCTCATTTTCATTTCTCTGCCTGTGCTCATGCTATGCTTTCTACTTGAAGTGCTCTCCTCTCTGCCTTAGAAAATGGTACCCACTATATATACTAAATGGTTATAGTGCTTGATAGATGGAGAGGGGTTAGGCTGAAGTGGACCATGGTTAAAGACCCACACAAATATCTACACACACACAAGTAATGTTTGCATTTGAATTTTTTGCAATAAGCCCATGTTTTCATATCACCTTTCTAATTCTGCAATTGAAAAAAATAGATTTAATTTTAAAGAACAGTCTCTAGCTGCTATTTAATGATAGGTAGTTAAAATTTAAATAAGTATACCATTTGACCCAGCAATAGGTTTTGGACAGTGATGGTGAACCTTTTAGAGCTTTTCATGATACAAAAAACTGTATGCCACAGGTTTGCCACCACTGGTCTAGGATCTTATCTTTGGGAGAGAACTTTACAGTTTCATTGCAGTATCATTTATCATAACAAACCATTGGGAGTAAACTGATAACCCTTAGGAGTAGATCAAGCAAATAAAAAATGGCATACTCACACGGGCCTGGAGAATGGGAGTAACTGCTACTATGGGAAAGACACAAAACTCTGACTAGATTCTATTCCCCTGTAAAAGAAAAAAAATTAATTTTAGGTTGTGGGGCTCTGGCAAAACTTCAGCAGCTTGGAAAATTTGAAGGGGTGGCACCTGCTACCCCCAGAGAGGGGGCAGGAGAGAGTTCTGAGTCCAGGACCCTATGCAGCATGAACGGGGACCTGCTACATCTAGGGAGGGGCAAGGAATGCTCCCCCTGAAACTCACCACAGACAGGCACTTTGGTGTCACTAGCAGGAGGAGCAGGATCACTGAGAAGGCCCTGTCCCTACAGCTCCTGAGGCTGAAGCTGGACCAGGACAGAAGAGAAATTCTCTTCCCCCTCCCCACCACCTGACTAGTAAGCACCAAACAGCAAACAAGAGCAGTCTACTTGGCGGAGGGGGACAAGAGCCTGGAAAGTGTCTCCCCCTCTTTGGCACAGCCATGTAGGGAAGACTAGTAACAGGATCATTGATCAAACACCCCTGGGATCCCAGTCTCCTCCCTAAGTACAAGGGAATGCTGCAGGATTAGAAATCAGTTAATTCTTAAAGGCCACCAGAACAATGATAAAACTTTAACCTGCCTCAACTGCTAAGTAAGTTTACTTAAGAAAAGTGCAATATCTCAGCATACTGCATTCCCAACCCTAATGGCCTAGCACAGAGGCAAGCCCACATACAGGTACTAGCACAGCAATACCTCAGTTCATGCACACTTCTGTTCACAAAAAATTCGGTTTTCAAAAGCTTCGACAAAATTTTGCTTCTGTTCACAAACACACTCATGAATCAGTCAAGAGATAAAGCAGTCAGCATAGCTAGACTCAGAAATAACCTAGATAGAGCTATCGGACAAAAAATTTAAATAATTGTAATTCATATGTTAGATGCTCAGGAAAAAGTATATAGTGTGCATAAGAAAAAATTTCAACACAGATGACAATTATAAAATAAGTCAAATAGAAACACTAAGGAAAGGAAAAGAAAGTCATTGTGATTTAGATGAAGAATCCTTTAAATAGCTATTTGGTAGACTTGAGAGAACTGAAAAAGACTGAACAAACTTAAAGGTATTTACAGAAATTACCCAAACCGAAACATAAGGGAGAAAAGGAGTAAAAATAAAATATCAGAACATTAAAGGGTTGCAGGATAATATCAAGTGACCCAACAGTAGATAATTAGAATTCTCCCAGAAGGAGGAGAGATAACTGTGAAGAAATATTTAAAATGAATCTTTCAAAATCAAAAGAATACATCAAGCCACAGATCCCTGCTCAAAGAATCCCAACCATGAAAATAATAAATAAACAAACAATAACAACAAATAGACATGTCATATTCAGTGGGTAGGCTTAAAAATTGTGTACTAACTCTAATTCTAACCCCCAATATTATCCTAATTGTGGAACCTAGATTAATTTTTCATTTTTTGGAAGGATGATCACCAGGCAGGCATTTAAGCCACTGAGCTAAGTCCCCAGCCCTACCTGCTTTTTTTTAATAGGGGACTTCATTCCATTTATATTTATTTTTATAAGAATATGTTTTTCATTCTTTTAATTTTCATTTTATTTTTCTATTATGTAAATGTTTCCTCTCAAATATTTTCTATGAAAAAATTATAATTTGGTTATTACTTACCTTAAAAGTTTAAAAATATATATTCCCAGAATAAAACATGCCAAATTAAGAACTCTAATAAATGATATAATATACCCATATTTTATTTCCTATCACCTACTCCTTCTCCATTTTAGACTTTGGCAACCTGTACTTTGGATTTACTGTATTGGTTTCAGCGGTGGCAAATCTACAGCATGCGTGCCACAGCAGGCTGTTCGCTATCACTGAAAGCTCTAAAAGGCTCGCCATCACTGGTTCATACCACTGCAAAGCAGGTTTGCTGTGTACCAGTTACTAAGTGGTTTGGGCCTGGTGAAACAGAACGTGCTCATGCAACAAGTGACACAAAGCGGACTTGCCGTTTACAGACAGGCAGTGGGGCGCAAGGGAGGCCTCAGATCATGGTGAGCCAGTCTCCAAGTCTCTCCATCTGCTCAGACCCAGTCCTGACCGTGCACGCTTCCCTTGCAGCACAGCTGAGCAAGGGATGCCCCCAACCAGACCTCGCTGGCGCAAACACGTTAGGGGAAAAGTGACTCACCGGGCCAAACCCTTGAAGGGCATCCTTCTTCCAGGAGATAGACAGCAAAGCTTGGCCTGGCTCTCCCAGGAAGTGCCCCCCCACTCAAGGAGCTACATTCCCTGAGAGGGACTGGAACAAGCCTGAAGCCATTTAGGCACTGCTTCCCTATCTCAGGGATATTCCTAGCACATTCTACAGTTAATCTTTTGTTTGTTTTCGTTTTCTGAGACAAGGTCTCATGATGGAGTGCAGGCTGGCCTTGACTTCACTAGACTCTGTAGCCCAGGTTGGCCTTGAAATTAGCTGATTCTCTTGCCTCAGCCTCTCCAGTGCTGGGATTACAGGCCTCACCATCCTATTTCAAGACTATTTTTTGTATAACTGTAACAATTTATGGCAATGTTGATTCTGCTCTTCACTGCTACTAATTCATTTTGAAAATCTGATGTTTTGTGCTCAGTTCTAAAACGTTTCTTCAATACCTCATTTATTTCCTTTTATGGTTATACTTACTTTTCAACTTAATGCTCTGTTATTTTACAGTTTATCTTATTTTATAGTGACCCTATTTCTTGCATGTTGAGATTAAAAAGCAGATGATACAATTTTTTTTTTTTTTTACCAAAAAACAGTTTTTTGGTAAAAATCAGATGATGCCTGCAATTGTTTTTTTTTACCAAAAACAGTTTTTCAAAAGTATATTCTTTCTCGGACTCTTACCTTGGAGTCTGTGATCATTTACACACTGGGGAACTTCCCGTGCACTGGAGCCGCGAGCTTCCCTGAGTGCAGTGTCCCGGACCTCCGCCTGCCGCACGGACCCACGTGGCAGTCTGCACACTTAGGCGCGCTGCACATGGCACTCCCCAGCTCTCTCCGTCCACGCAGGCTGCTGTCACAAAATACCATACAGTGGGTGGCTTAAATATAGCCAAAATGTATTGCTCACAGTTCTGGAGGCTAAGATATCCAAGACCAAGGCACCAGGAGATTCCATGTCTGGTGAGGACTCACTTCCTGGTTCACAGATGACGCCTTCTCACTGCGCGCTCATGTAGCAGGGGTGAGGCAGCTCTCCAGGGCCTCTTTCAGAAGGGCACTAATCCCATTCACTAGGGCTCCACCTTAATGACCTAATAACCTCCCCAAGGCTCTGCTTCCTAATACAGTACACTGGGGATTAGGTTTCAATGTCCGGATTTTGTGGGGCGTAAACAGTGAGACTTGCGACATGTATCACACCAGTTCATGTCGCATCCCACCCTTTTCTCCAGAACTTACTCCCCAATTCCGGATTCCACAGGGGCCAGAGGTTTATTGCTTTACTTCCCAGGAGGCAGCGACCCAGCTTTGAGAAGGGGGTTAATTCTGTCATTTGGATGGTTTCTTTCCTGAGCTTGCTGTGTAAGTGAATGCTTTGCTTAATTTTATGTTTCTAGGTTATTTAGGATTGGTGGAGAATGAATGTTTTGTCAAAAACTACATCTTTTTCAAATGAACATGTAATCATCCCAGGTGTATAAATGAATACAGAAGTTTTTTTTTTTTTTTTTCCTTTATTGCTTTTAAACAATATGGTCTTTCCAAGTAGCACATTCTGAACTTGAGAGATTGGGCTTTCAAACCCTTATTGTACTGTAGATGAAAGGGATTGTAAATTAGACATGGTCTACATAACAAGAGAGACTAATCGTGAATTTGTTTGCTTTGAATCTGGAAGTTCAAGCAAAAGTCAATACCCTCCCTTTCCAGTGAAAAGGCTCCTCAGCGGCTATGGTGTTTTATTTTGTAAATGGCTGTTGTGCAGAGATGTAGTACTAGTTGTACCAACTCAGAGTAAATCAACATCCAACTCTGAAAAATAAAACTCAGTGCTATACACTGAAATGTCTAAGGGAGCATGTTTATTTCTCTTAACTTACATTCAATACATGTCTTTCATTTAGTGAGCATATCCAAATTCCTTTGTTTGAGTCAAATGAAATTAATTTTAAAGTAGTTTATAAGTAGCGCTCTTTTTGGAAAATTTTTGAGAACTATTAAATTTTTAAACATACGCAACCACATCCTCTTTAAAAAATTTTTGTTCAATTATATCTCTATGAAAATAAAATCTCCTAAGAATTTTAGACCATATTTAATCTTCTCTGGGTATATCATTATCTTCTCCTTTATCGTCTCTTTTTATCCATATGTATAAAGATCAAGGGTTGAGACACTTTAAGAACTGATTGTATTAAGATAATGAAATGAATTTAAGGTCTTAAGTCTTGTGACTTATATATAATGGAAGACCTAATCACGTATCTTTTGGTCAACATCATAGGTCTGGAACATCTAATATTGAGTTAGCTGTGCTTTCTTCTTTGGTGTTTAAAGATGGAAGAATCTACAACCACATACATGTAGGTCACACATAATATAAAACACACCAAAGGCATTTAATGATGGACAAACCTTACTGATGTCACTAAAACTTCTCTGCTTGATTAAAAAAGCCCCTGAATTGTTAATGAACTGGGTGGTGATTCCTGTCGGTCTAGACAAACACCATCCTCCCTTTCCTGTACAAGTAGGAGCTTCGTGGCATTCTACAGTATGCTGGGTTGCTAGGTACAGTCAGGCAGTTTCTGGGGACCCCAATGGGATGAGCTGTCTGCCGCTGAGACTTTAAGAGTCTGGAATTTCTGAGTTACAGGGCTGTCTCTGCCAAAGTTTTGCTGGCAGTTTTTAGACACAATAATGAAGATATTGTGGACTTTAAAGAAATGCCGTACACCTTGGAACCATCCATTGGCAGAAGGGAAGGAAGAAATCCATTCTACAGCTAGAAAAAGAGTGTCCCTACAGCAGCTTTAAATTTTGTTCTTTGTGTGGGACTCTAAGTCCAAATTTTTCAAACGCAAAGAAGGCCTGAACTTTACTGTGAAGTGACGCCTCTACTGTGGAGTTCTGAGTCCAAATTCAAATGGGTGTGTGCCTGAGATTCTTGAGCCGCCCTTCCTAGCCACCCCACTGCAGTCCTGCCCTGCCAGGCCCAGGGCAGGCCTGCACTTATCTGGGAGATCTAGACTCTGGAGGATGCAGTTATGGGCTAAAATGGACTGGTTCTGGTGTTCCAGCCACCACATCTCTGGTGCTTGCTTACGACAACCTGGCAGAGCAAAGCCCACCCACACAGTCTTCCCTCCATCAGTGGCACTGGTCTCAGAAGAGCCTGCCGCTCTGGAAGGAGACACAGACCCCAGGAACAGATGAATGGGAACTGTGCCGCCTCTGCCCTTTGATACATGGTCCTGTGAAGAAATCCTTTGTCTGCTATCAGGGTGAACTTCATTTTCTGTTTACCTCTCTGCTCTTTTTTAACACAACAAGAGCCAGTGAGACGGATGAGCAGGAGAAAAAGCAGAGAGGCCAGGAGAGCTCCTGCCAGTGTCCCACCATCTGCAAAGGTGATATGGTCAAGAGGGGACAAACTAAGTCTTGGAGCCTTAACCTCTTACTCATTGAAAGCACGATTTGTCTTTTCTTCTGAGATAATCAAGGACTTAAAAGCACTTTTTTCTGAAAACCGGTGGTTCTTCATTTCAGACTACAGAAGCCCAATAGATAACTAAAAGTAGAACAAAACTTGACCTTCATCTTGTCAATTCTAAGCCAACTTCTGAACTCGACATTTAGACACATTAGTCATTAGAGGAGTGTCTGTCTAACAGTCAACAGGATCGTTTATTAGCCCTAAATTTATCCAGCCTATCTCATCCCCCTTTGAGACAGAGGATGCCAAGATAAGTTTTCCGGGTTCACAGGGACATCGGATTATCAGTCCTTACGAAGTCCAGTTCCAGACTCCCTCCCTGGAGCAATTCCTGAAGTCTCCAGCCATTGTTCTGAGCAGGAAGTCACCTGGGTCCCAGGAAGAGCAGAGCTCACATGGCTGAATACAAATAAATGTAATCTTTTCCAGGGAACACGATCACCCCTCACGCCACTGAAGATGCCTGTAGAACTACAGAGCTGGGGCTGACATAACTATGAACTGGGCCGGGTCCCCCTCAGGTAACCCTTACGAGCTCACCTCCTGCTCTGTGAGAGTCCAGTCTGCACCTGCATCGAAGTGGGTGCCTTCAAGCGGCTCAAGCTGGAGGCTTTTTCCTGCTTGCTCTTGCTTTCCTTGTTAGAATACTGGCTCGCTTTTTGTCAGCCTGATGCTCTCTTTATTTTCTATTTTAATTAAAGGTTTTCCTACAAAGTTGTGCTTCAACTTTCATTATCACTAAGGCAAGGACCCATGCTAGTTGATGACAAAGGGGGACACCCTAAAGGTACCACGTGCAGAACCCTCTGCCTGTGACTCTGAGTGAGTGAGTGCCCCAGGCCTCCCAGGAGATACACCTTGTATAGAAACAAGGAGTGAAGTCATCGCTGGTAATCGCCAAGTACATGCTTACTGTGAGTGACCGTAGACAGTTTTGGACACTCAGAGAATGAAGGAGGTGAACTTGCTTTGGGTTCACATTTCAACTCACTTTTAGCCATGTCTAATCCTTTCTTATGCAGCTGCTTGACATCTTATCAGCTGAGACTTATTTGCAGAATCAAGAACCTTTCATGTTTTGCCCTTCGAGGTGATGACGTCTGACCGCTGTGCATTTGTTATATTTATTTGTTGGGAAGCTTCATTAGATTTGGGATTCCTAGTTGTAAAGAGGACTCAGCCTTCCAGATCTGGAGAGCAGGGACAGGTAAGTATTGCTGCCCCTCTTGGTCACTGGCTGGTGATACACGTGTTTCCCAGGCCCAGCGCAAGCTTGTGAGCTAAGGGTGTATTGGCTTGGTCCACAGAAGACTCCACCCTGGGCTCCCCAGATCCCTTCTACCCAGGCATACAGTGGGACCCGCATGGGAGCAGGACTCATGACAAAAGCCTAGGCCTGTCTTCTCTGTGCCTCCCCAACTTTCTCCTGGCTCCCTTGAAGCAGTGATGCTGCTTACATTACATTTTTTTTTTTTAATAAATTACTCTTAAAAAGGCAAACCAATTAGTGTGTGCCTGGAGGATTTACCAAGCTCACAGCAAAATATGTTTTGTTTTCACAGCTGTGCTCACACACTTAAATGATGCCATTTCAAGGGAGATAGCATGATGTAATGTTGGTGACAGCACAATTGTCATCCTGCTAAAGAGAACAGTATTGTGATCTCAATGGAAAAGAAAAGTGCGATTTTCATCCATGAGCTTAGATCCCATTTACGGTAATCATCTCAACCTTTGAGTAGGGCTGGGACTGGAAATTACTACAAGCTGCTCAACACAGATGACATCATGCTGCCACCCACAACTGTCCTGGGGTTGGCGGCCCAGAAGATGGCATTCACTGGAAGGAACACAGCTCCAGCTGAGCTGACAAGTTTTGGATGTTTGAAAGGAAATGTTTTCATAAAAGCCGATACTCTTCTTCATTTTCTCTTTTGCTTTCACAACCACCACCATAATAAAATTATAGCATGTCAAGGAGCCATCAGCTTCGTGTGGTGCCACAGTAAACAGCTTTCTCTGCCTGGAATTATGTGAGTTTTAGGAGCCTATCTTAGTAGCACTTACAACCTGGGGTTCCAGAGGCTGAGGTATAGAATGTCTGTGCTATGGCAATATTACTTCTTGTGCAGTTTTCTCTGCTACAGTGCTAATAGCCAGAGCCTCTGGATTTTGGTCACTGGAGCTTGCACACACCACGTATTTATTTACGTTGTCCTGTGTCATAAAGAGAGTGTTTCCTGCCTACTCGCTCTGCAGCTGCTCTTGTGTGTTCGGGGAATGGTGGATATGTTTTTCTATGCTCAAATTGTCTTTTACTAGAGAATACACACCTTCTTTATATGACATGGAGTTGCTATTACCTGCAGCTCTACAGTCACCATCTGCAGGATTTGAATATCTCCCCATGTCCTTGTATTAGAAACTCCACCCTCAGTGCAAACAGTGTTGGGAAATGAGGCCGATTAGGTCATGAGGGTTCAGCCCTGATGAATGGGTTAAAATTGTCATTATGTGCATTATGATTCTATTAGCATGACAAAATACTTGAGATAAATAGAATAAAAAAATAGGAGAGTTTATTTTGGCTCACAGTTTTAGAGGTTTCATCCATGGTTGCCCAGCCCCATTGCCATGGCCCTGGGGTAAGGCAGAACATCATGGCAGGCAGGCAGTGTGTGGTGGAACAAAGCTGCTTACCTCACGGCAGGCTAGGAAGCAAAGAGATAGACTGCTTTTAAAGCCCCTCCCTCAGAACCCGTTAAGCTGTGAATCCGTGAATGGATTAATCCATTCAAGAGGTTGGAGTCCTCACAATCCAATCACCTCCCAAAAGCCCCGGCTCTGAATACTGCTATGCCAGAAACCAACACATGTGCTTTTGGGGGACATTAAGATCCACACTACATGATGTATAATCTTCTTAGTGATTTGCTGCATTCTATTTGCCAGTATTTTATTGAGAATCTTTGTATCGATATTCCTTAGGGAAATGGGCCTATAGTTCTTCTTTTTGGTTGGATCTTTCTCTGGTTTTGGTATCAGAGTAATGCCTCCAGGAATGAGTTAGGGATGATTGCTTCCCTTTCAATTTCATTAAAGAGTTTGAGTAGTATTGACATTAAATCTTCTCTAAATTTCTTATAGAATTCAGCTGTGAATCCATCAGGACCTGGACTTTTCTTTGTTGGTAAGTTTTGAAACATGTTTTCAATTTCAGTGGTTGATATTGGGTTATTCAAAATTTTTATATCTTCTTGACTCAGCTTTGGTAGTTCACACGTTTCTAGGAATTTGTCCATTTCCTCTGTGTTTTCCACCCTATGTGAGTAAAGATTTTCAAAATGGAGGCAACTCAAGACTATACTCATAAATGAAATAAATCAGACTCACATTTGTAAATATCGTATTGTCTCCCTAGTGTAAAAAATAATTTAAAAAACTGAAAGAGTAATAAGGTCGAAAATGTACAATAGATATTATAATAAGGAAAGGGAAAGAAAGTGCTCAAAATACATAAAACTGTATGTAGGTATGAGTATGCAAAACAGTTCGTTAGAAAGAATAGCTTGTGTTGTCATTGTCTGATTTTTTTATGTCTAGATTTCGTAACTTGAAAAACCACTTCTAAGATAACAATATGTAATATATTAACTAGTATTGATGTTTTACCTTTTTTTTTTTTTGAAATTCTGTATTACTTCTACCTTTCTGTTTGGCTTTAAAAAAAAAAAAAAAAAAAAAAAGACCCACGCCACAATGCTGTGGGCAGCGCTTGCTGTAAAAGTGCGCTCTCCCTCCTCGTGCACATGCTGTCCTAGCCTCCTGCTCTCTGCCGTGGGATGATGTGGTGGGTAGGCCCTGACCAGACACCAGTCCCGTAGCATGGACTTCCCAGTCTCCAGAACTGTGAGCCATGTCAACTTCTGTTTGTTGTGAATCTCCCATTGCAGGGGTTCTACTAAAGCAGCAGATTAATACCAGCACTCGGGAGGCTGAGGTAGGAGCATTGTGAGTTCAAGGCCCCCTTGGGCTACAACGTGAGCACAAGGCCGGCCTGAGCTACATAGTGCGACCCTGCCTCAAAAAACTAGGGCTGGGAGTTTGGCTCAGTGGCTTCAGCGCCTGTCTGGCAGGTGTGAGGCTGTGAGTTTGATCCCCAGTGCCACCAAAAAAAAAAAAAAAAAAAAAGCAGCAGAAAATGGTTTAAGACATTGCCATTCTAGACTTGCTATGAAACTAGATTTCCCAATAATCCTAAAACCAAGCATAAAAGAAAAAAGAACACAAAAGCAATCAATGGTGCTGAAATCATAAGGTAACCTGCACACAAATGAGGCTTGAGAGTAAAATAAAAATCCCTGTGGGATGTCAATTACACAGCCTC